>LR549386.1:0-39942 GCA_900536415.3 Caenorhabditis sp. 38 MB-2015
TATTAAAATTGGTGAGAATATTTTGAGTAATTTTAAGATGGATTTACGTAGACCAGTGTGAAAATACTTACATTTTTTCCTTGAATGTTGACCAACGGACAGACTGACCAAAATAGTTGCGTTAATAGTTCCAAATGCGACCAAAAACACGTCGAAAAACCAATTTATGCGTTCCCAATTGATGGGAAAAATTAATTGCCAAATACAAGCAAAAGGGTCCAACAAACGGCAGCAACAAACGAACGAACGGACAAGAAAGGCCCAAAAAAAAGAAAAAAGAAAAAGGGGCGGAGAATTATTTTGTGTATGCGTCCTTGTGTGGTCTCGTGGCGACAACGCGGCAAGCGGCAATTCAAATGTGTGTTTTTCGATGCGAGGCAATTTGAAAAAATTGTTTTTCTTCTCCGATTGTTGTTTTTCTTCGCGTTTGGTCGTTCCTCGGATTGATATGGACTTTGTTGATTGACAGGAGCTGTTGTAGGTGTTGAGCGTGTGGATATACGTGAGCCGGAGTTGATGTGGCGATTTTGAAGTGTTGGAAGACGGGCAAAAAGGGTGTAATCATTCGAATATCATCGAACAAGCGCGTTGTCGATGACAATTTGCAACCGTTTGTAACATCTAACTTGAACACTGAAGCAACTGTTCGACCATTTGGTAGAAGTGAGGCAGCAATACCGGTCCATGCAATTGTCAAAATTTTCTTCTTCTTTCCTTGTACAATGTTCGCCAAAGCATTGTACAAATACGTTTTTCCACTTCCACCGGGGCCATCCACGAAAAACTGGCCACCTCCAGATTCCAAAGCGCTGAGAACCGATTCAACAATTTCTTCTTGTTCTGCAGACATTGTTGTCCTCATACTTTCACCAATCTTCAAACATTGATCATAATTGACTTGTGGGCCTTGTGTGATGATCCGAAGATACGGCAAATCGAGGTAGCTTCGCAGATCAACTTTCATTGCCTCCATCCGATCCAAAACGTCAAAATATGCCATGGATTCGGCATCGGATCTGGGGCAGTTTTGATGTTCAAAGTCTTCACATAAATGGTCGAGGAATCTGAAAATTTCAAACTCCTAATTTAAATTATCCATTTTTTTTTCTTACTTGGTCCAAAGTGCATTCACATCGCTGACATTTCCGAAGCAGAGCAACGTTGAGAAAAATCCTCGCAGTTGAGCAGAGGAGTGGAATGTGGCAGCTTCTTCCATCGATTGCTCATATATCGAATCATCTTCGAGAAAACCGGCGACTCTCGCTGCTTCAACGAAGGTGTCATATTTTTGTCCGTTCACTGTGAGAAGATGGTCGAATGATTTGACTCGGAGATGGCAGCAGCTTCTTTCTTCGATTTGTTGGCAGTTCGTTTTGGCATTGTGACTGATGTTCTGACTGTTTCGGGTCCCCTTTTTATACTACCCTGAACGTACTATCCACGACAATGACGATGATTTGTTGGAAAACGTAAACAAAAAAAAAAACAAATCATTTCTGCATTTCATTCGAATGAATTATTAAATCACTGATGGCTTTATTTCTGTAGTTTATTTTCATTCTCATTACTCTCTGTATGAATTTTTATCGCATTGTTGCTCTAACGATTGATTTTTATAGGTTTTTGGCCTCTTCTGGGCTGATTAATCATTCTACAGGGCCCCAAAAACTAACCATTCTCCTGTTTTTTTTAATTCATCATCACAAACATACCAACTCCTGTTAACTCGTAGTTTCATTTTTATAGAAGTCGCATTATTTTGTCCCATAGTTGAAAAAAACAATGTCATAAATCGGCTGAATACAATTTCATAGAACGACTGAACACAGAAATAAAATTGATTCCCAATCAACAGTTGTCATTTTTTCCGAGAGGCCACGTTTTCAAAGAATATATACGACTATACCTTTTTCTCAATGGGAAAAAGTTTAATTTCACACCGCGCATCTCAGTATAGATAGAAACTAATCCTTGAAAATAGTCCGAGAACAGAAAAAAGTAAAACGTTCTGTCCAGATCCGAGAATTTTATATTGGTTTAGAGCTGACTTATGAATGCGAACATACATTTTTTCAAAAAGCAACTTTCCAATTAGTATATAGAAGATAAGATGAATCAAAAAGTTCTTGAAAAACAACATTTTCTCTTTAGTTTTCGAAGAAAATAATCGTGAACATTTTATTTTAATGTAAATCTCAAACGTATGGAACAGGTCAACGAGTTCGTATGTGAACGAACTCAGATGAACGAATGTAAATGTTTAAAAGCTCAGCTTAAGTTCAGAAATTATGTTTCTGTTTCCACATCTTGAGACTTATTGAGCGAAATCAAAGGGGTGGGAATTTTTCGCTAAAAAAGAAGTGTGCACGTATTTTGTTTGTTGTGCACAACTTTTTTCAAACAAAACAAGATAACTATTAAAAAAATATACGCATGTTTTTCCAATAGATCACAACTTCTTCACCCTGTAACTTTGTTAAATTTTTCGTTTTTTATTTGGCCAGAGTTTCGCTCGGTACAATACTAAAGCTATATTTTGCACTGATAAGAGAAGAAGAAAAGTAGAAGAGCAATTTGGCAAACACTTACAGTGATGCAGGATAACCGAACACCGTAAGCTGAAATCGATATCACTAAAAACCGACAAAATTAAGAAATGAACACAAATATATAAGAAAAATATTTTCAGAAAGCCGAATATCAATTGTTTCAAATTTAACTTTTAAAAAATCCTGAACAACCTACTAACTATGTCACGTTCGGAAAAAAATGAATTTTTTTTTTCATGTGAACTTTTATAAAAGGAAAATAATGTATAGCGACCGAGAGATAGAAATTCACGTAAAAAACAAAAATATTAATATTATTCGGACGTTAATTATATTAGTTGGTTGTTTAAAAATTATTTTCCATGTGAAATTCGAAAGTCTGAATCGCATTTCTCTGGAAATTGTGACTTCATATTTTGGTAATTGTGGCAGTGATTGCCAGTAGGTTTTCTCGCTGTCTTGATTTCCAAGACTTCCCAGTTCATTTTTTTCTTCTCCGAACATTTGTTGTCCATTCTCTTTTGTCTACCTTTTTTGGTGTGAAATATAACACCTATAAACTATTACAGTCATTTGTTTATTTTCATTATAATTCTCTCTTTTTTTTTTGCCTTTTTCTATTTCGAAAAAATGAAAGTTATTGGTTTTCTATTTTTTATACTGCCACTTATTTTCTGTTCAACAAACAACGAAACTTTGAAAGTTCGACTCAATTATTCGGTTTTCAAGTTTTTCAGCAAAGATGGTCATCATGTTGTGAGTTTATTTTATTTTTGAAATATTTGAAAATATTTTTCTAAAGGTCGATGAGGAGATTCCAAATATTACGATCCCTAACATCACAGTTCCTTTTACTACTTCTGTCGGAAGCGGAGTTGTCAACACAGATGTGCTCAAAATTGAGAAATTCAAAACTCCGAATATCGAATTCGAGCTATCTGATTCGGGAATTTCTTGGTCGACAAAGTTTGGAGCTGTGAAATTGAGAGGATTATGGGCGGCACAGTTTACTGAATTGGTTACTGTAAGTGATAGTGGATGGTTGACTGCAATTGCAAGTGATATTCGAATGAATATATCTGCTTCGGTTTATGAAAAAGATGGACAACCACAGATTCAAATTGGAGAATGTAGTGTTGATATTATTCATTTACATGTTGAGTAAGTTTCTTTTTTCATTTAGAAGGTACAGTAACCTGAAAATAAGTTTGACCCAATTTTTATAAACACTTCTCATTTTCAAAAAACGTTCTACGTTTCTTCTTTCCCTGTTCTCTTTGTTTTTCTCTGCGCCTCATCGAACACTGCACTCTTTTTCGGGCGAGGCTCCGCCCATTTAATGCATTACATAGCGGCTAGTCAGACCTGTGCATTGTCTGCATCTCTGTTTCTATATAGTTTCTCTCCTCGGTGCATTCGTATCGCTTCTTCGGCTTATTAGCTAAGATCAAAGTGTAGTATCTGTTCTTATCGTATTAACCTACGGTATACATTCGAATGAATGTAATTAAGGTTATATGATTTTTGGAACCGCGGAAAGACTCGGGGCTTGCTCCCACTTTCCAAGGGTCGTCTCAGCGTTGCACTGCTGCTGAGCTCGGCCCAGTCCCCAAGGGGACAACAAAAATAGAGAGATAAACTGATCATAACAAAGTATGTTGAATAGACAGTAGAATAAAGTTGACAAAATATATAATTTGGCAGTTTCAGGATTGGTGGAAGTGTGCTTTCATGGCTTGTGAACTTGTTCCGATCTCCTCTTTCCGGTTTGCTCCAACAAGTTATCCATTCTCAAGCATGCGATGCAACGAGAGGAATTCTTATCGATCAAGCCAATCAATTCTTACATTCTCTTCCATCGCATATTGATATTGGAAAGAACTTCTACGTTGACTACTTCTTGGTCAAAAATCCAGTTTCAACAAGGTACAGTATCCTCCTAACTATATATCGAAATCTACTTTCAATTTTCCAGAAAATATGCCGAATTTGATCTATCCGCGGATATAATTTATGGAAAAAGTGAATGTCATCCAGTCAAAGCAAATAATTGGACCAACCCAGGAAAGAATCCAGGAATGGTATCCACTTGGGTATCCGTGTCAATTCCAAATTGTTTGATCGAATCGGCTCATAACAACAAACTGGTCAAAGTTGTTATTTCAAAAGATACTGCAGTTGTCAAATCATATCTTCAAACAACCTGTGGAATATTCTCGATTTGCATCGGAAAATTCTTCGAAAAATTGAGAAGTTCTTATCCAAATCAATACATTGATCTATTCTTCCACACATATTCTACGCCTTTTTTCAATTTTTCGAAAACCGACGGAGTTATGTTGAATATGAGCTTCGCAGTTGATTTGTATATTAATCCGTATCAAAAGACATTGAAGAATATTCTCGCGAGATTGATTGTCGAAACAATATCCGATGTTCATCCATATCTTTCGAAATCAAGAGTTCATGGGAGTATTCAGAATTTCACAATAAGTACCAAAGAAGACTTCTCGAATATTGGAGATGTTTCAGAAAGGTAAGTAACATCGGAAAGACACGGTTTAGGTCATGGTCCGTATTTTGAAGAAACGGTTATTCTGATTCTCAATTGTTGTAATTTGTAAAATGTGACCCTGTTTTGACTGTGATAACCATAGGCTTCAAAATAACCTTTGAACCTGACGTCATGATCAAATTTTCCGGGTTGCAGACCAAAGCTCATTATTAATGGAGCTCCAGTTACCACTTGAATTTAAGATGTTTTCTTCGTCAAGTTGACTTCCCGAAGTATTTTTCAGACAGTTCTAGCTTTAACCTAAACAACGCATTTTTTCAATTGATTTCCTATTATTTTTCGCCTACTTCCGACCTGAATTGAGATCTACTTTACGAGTCCTAGCGAAAAGAAAAGTCATTATTTTTGTGTAAAATTATCAATTTCAGATTTTTGTCAACATTTTCATCAATTTTATCACTCACTGCAAAACAGGCGATTCGCAGTGTTTTGGCTGTCGGAATCCCGATTCCCTCATTTGACAATGTCACTTTGGCAGGTACAGTCTATTCCAACATACAGTATTGCCAGTTAAATATTTCCAGATACTTCTCGAGTTGATATTTTCGATGATTATGTTCTTCTCAATGCGGATTTCAAATACAATTAATTATTTGTTTTGGTTTTTTCTACTCATCATTTGATTGTAAATAAAAGAATGAATAATCAATGTTTGCTCAAAACAGATTCATCTTTTTTTCGCGCATTTCACAGTCAGCTGAACACCAAAAAAAGAATAAAATACCAAGAAAAGTCCAATTTTCGCATTATAAAATGTTCTTTTCTCCATTGTCTTTTCGGTATACTAGTACCCATTCTATAAATATTCGATGTTGCGATGTCTATTTCTCTGCGTCTCTTATTGTTTGTCTGTTCTCTCGTTGAGTTAGAGATGCAGAGGTTCTCGTTTTCCCGAACAGATGTCAACCCCACGCTGATCCCCCTTTTTATTTTTATGATTTTGTGAGTTTCGTATATATTTTCGACTAATTTTTATTTTTATTTTGCGATTTTTAGGCTTACGGCAAGTTTTTGAGATAAATGATTCTAAATTTCAAATTATTCAAACTATTTTAAAAATGAATTTCTCATTTTTCACCATTTTTTGAATGAGCAAAACTTTAAAAAATGGAATTAATCACGTTTTCTTCATATTTAAAGTTCACATATCTTTCGGTAGAGCGCACTTTGCTTCCTTCTTTTTTTCCCCGAAAAAATGTTTTTCTTCGATCAGGAAAAAAAAACATTTGAAATTAGACAATTCCTACTAGTTTTCTGTTATGTTTAGTTTCAAAAAAAAAAGAGGCAGTCGAAGAATTTTCAAACAATTGATCAGTCAGCAAATACAACAATTGATTGTTTGGCCAATTTTTCAAGTGCGCCTCATCTCCTTTTTACTGATTTCTACCGGTTTTATAGCTTTTTTCCTGTTCTGTCTTGAATATTATTTTTGAAAAATTAAGAAAAGTCAGAAGGCTTTCAACAAAACACTTAATTAAAACGATGAATCAGAAATATTATACAGGTTTTGAAATATTCTATGAATCCTCTCTGCGCTGTCCATCAATTAATCATCTTTTAATAGGTGATAATTATCACCTTATCTCTTCAATTCGTTCGTTATTTTCGTCTTTTTTCGACAATTTTTGATTTTTTTTTCAGATTTTCTCTGACCCACAAAGTACGTTTTTATTGGTTTTTTATATGAAAGATAGCTATTTTACACAAATGTTCGCCGTTTTCCCCTCATATGATCTAATTATAAGTTTGTGAGGTCGTAAAAATAACGCGCAAAGAGGATTCTCCCATAGAATTGAAAAAGGAAAATAAAATTTCTGAATTAAATTTGAAATAAAGTTCACGCGAAATGAAAACCCATCGAGACCTCATCTTCATTTGTTCCGCGCCTTTGAAAAATGGTTATCGATAGAGCGAACTTCCATTTTTACTTTTTTTCTTGTTTCTTCTCCAAAAATCTTCATATAATAAACGTGCCTCTCGTTTTTTTCTTCAAAAAATAGATGATCAAATCTCTTTTACCCTCAAAGTTTGTGGCTCACAACTGTCCAAAGTTCCGAAAAAAATCACATGCTACACAATATTTGTTATTTTTCGTCCTCGTTCCAATTTTTTATCAAAATTGATTTTTTTTCTGTCACTTTTTTGTTTTCAAAACGTACTCACTCGATTCAATTCTCCTTTTAGGGTTTTTTTTTCAAATAAATCAATAATGTCTAGATTTACCGGATTTTTGATTGTTTGTCTTTTTTGCTGTAGGCGGAAGAACAGACTGCAGATATCTACTCATTTTTTTTTGTTAGAACATATTACGAAAAAAGTTATGTATTTAATTACACTTATGCGATGTCCAAAGTTGAAAAAAAACCGAAAAATCAGCGAAAAAAAACGTTCAAAGCATCCGCCTGATTCTCTCTGTTCCACACATTCTCTCGAGAGTACTGTACGAGGTCTCGACGCGATTGAACGAAATAGTGTGTGAAACAGAGAGAGTGCTTTGAACGTTTTTTTTTTCGCTGATTCTGCAGTTTTTTTTTCAGCTTTGGACATCGCATTAAATTCAAACCTAAATGTTGCGTTTTGAGTTTACTTTACGATAAGAAATGCATATTTCTAATTTGTTCACATGACTTTCCACATTTACAACAATCAAACATTAATTTCATCTTGTTTGATACCCAATTAACTTTTCATCTTTTTTTTTCATCTCGAAGGTTAATTCTACTTTTTTTACAGACTTGGTGTTTGGGCCGGCAAGAAAAACACCAACAAAAAACCAAAAATGTCAGAAACACTCTCGAAGTTACTCACTATTACAGCAGGAACATTGTATCCAGCATATAGGAGTTATAAGGTTTGTCGATTTTTTTTCGAAACCAATTTAATATCAAGATTTTTTTCAGGCGGTGCGAACAAAGGACACCAGAGAATATGTGAAATGGATGATGTATTGGATAGTTTTCGCAATTTATTCATTTCTCGAGAATATTCTCGATCTGATGTTTGCCTTTTGGTTCCCATTTTATTATCAACTCAAGATTGTTTTCATTTTCTGGCTTTTAAGTCCATGGACAAAAGGAGCATCGATTCTATATAGAAAGGTATTCACTGTTGTTTGATTGATTCTAAATAATTGTTACATTTTCCAGTGGGTTCATCCAACATTGAATCGGCACGAGAAAGACATTGATGCACTCCTCGAATCGGCCAAATCTGAAAGCTATAACCAGGTTCGTATTTATTTCTCAAATTTTCCTATGTATAGATTTTTTTCCTATGTATAGATTTCAGCTCGTCTCATTTGGAAGTAAGAGTTTGGTATACGCAAAAGATATTGTGGCTGAAGCGGCTGTTCGAGGACAACAACAATTAGTTAATCAGTTACAAAGGTCAGTATTTTCAAAAATTACTAAAAGTATTGTAAAATAATGATTGAAACTGTCCGTATAATGTCCGTATGGCCCAAATATAATGTAACACATTTAAAAAAATGAAAATTTATTTCAAACAATTTTTTTGAATATCTATCCTGAAATTAAAAATAAAAATTCAAAATCAAAGTTGAACTGATTAGAGATTTGGAGACTAGTTTTTTTTTTCCAAGAAACTCATTTCTTTTTAAAAACCTGGTCAAAACAACAGACTATTTTTATATTAAGTTTTGGTCTTGCTAATATTTTTCGGAACAACTTTATCCAAGTTCAAAAGCAGTGAACTGAACAAGTTGTTCAATAAGCCATGAAATTTGAAACATTTTGACATCCTGTTTAAATAGAGCTCCAGAAACTTTTATGTAAAGGTTTATAAAAGTGTGACGAGCCAGGTGTGCTAATACACAAATTGTAATTTCGCAATAATCGTAACTGTATTTGTTTTTGAAAATTTTCGAAACATCGAACAATGTTTGATTGTTTTAATAGCAATTAAAGTCTCACAAAATAAAATGAATACAACAAAAAAATATCAATCTCAATTTTTTCAAAACTATTTTTCGAAATATCAGTTCTTTATAAAATAATCTAAAAGCGCCCCATCGTAGCCGATATGTTTTAAACATGATACGTCCATGTATCTGCAAAATCTTATACAATTGATTTTTCAAGCTGACATTGACTGGAAATTTTTGTTCAAAAAGTGAACCACCATATTTTGCCGAGCTACCAATGATAAAGAAATAATAGTTTTTTTTTAAAGTTGAAGTTTTGAATCGGAATTGAGGCTCAACTCATCTAACGATCTGAAAATAGTATTTCACTTGATCATTTTTTACTTCAAAAATTCAATACTGATTTTCCACATGATTATTACATTACCTTATTGAAGAGGAAAAGCGAATTTTTATTCAAAAAAGAATCGTTGTTTACTTTTCAGTTTTGCGATTGTTTTATGAAATTGATAAGAAAAGTAAATATGAAGTTTTGTTTTTTATTTGCATAAATAGTCGTAACTCAAAAAAAGAAATGTGCAATTTTCTCTTTTTTGACATACTTTCTGGTGGAAATAAATTTTGTTTTGTTCAGCTTTGGACAAAAACAGTCAACACAATGAAAATGTTATTTTTCCAGATCGTATAGCGCCAACGATGTCGGGTCAGAACGTGAGAGTTCTCGAAAACGGGTAAACGTTGACAATGAAATCGAAGAGTTAGACGAGACATCGGATCACGAATTGACAAACTCGGAAGAAATTCCAGCACGGAGAAGAAAGACACGTTCTCGATCAAGATCCCGAACAATGGAAGGAGGAGAAAATGTATATGCATCATCGACAATTCCAAGAAGAAATACTAGAAGATATTGAATACCCAAAAAACAACCAAAACAATCATTCCTATATGACACAACAAATTATCTAACGAGTTCTCATCATTTTTCAGCTTGTCAAATTGATTCTATTTAGAACCTGGATAATTTCAGGGTTTTGTTCATCTCATTGCATAATTGATTAGAAGTACTGTAGATCATTTGCTCATTTTACCTTTTTTAATTTCAAATCTACTCGTTCTGAAAAGGAAATTGATCTGAAATGATCAAGACGAGATTTAGATTGTGCCTTCTTTTCTCTCTACCTTTTCCATGTTTATTTCAACGTTTTTGTCAGATATTCTCAGTTGTTGTAAATATAATTTTGAATAAATAATTATTTATATAAGTTCTCAGATTTTGTAAGCCAAAATTCTAGTTTTTATTGTGAAAACTAAATATTTCTCAATTATGAGAGAAAAAAAAAATGAAAATGTATGCGTTCGGGGGGAATCGAACCCCCGTCGAATGCTTGGAAGGCATCCATGCTGACCATTACACCACGAACGCGATGAAAGACCGAAAGGGAATGGCCAATATAAAATTCATGTTGAATGAATAAACAGGTTTTTTGAGAAAAGAGAAGTTTAGGGGATATATCTTTTTCATCATCAGAATATTTCGGTCTACCAGAGTGCCTAGTTAGATATCTTATAAAATGCATTTTATTCTCAAATGACTTAACTGTAGAATTATCAAAAAATTGAAACTGTTTCGAAACAAAAAAAAACCGGAAAAAAAGAGAATAGGCTTCTGAGTTCACCACGAAAAACATTCTTCAAAAATAAATTCAAAACTTTTTCGTAAAAATAAACATTTTCCCGTACTGCGTGAACTGATGTTATCATATAAATCCAACACATGAATTTTCTGCATAAAAGCTCGAGGTACACTCGTCTCGTTCAATCAAACCCTACTCGACTATCTCACCAACTCAACTAACCACTCACTCACTAACCATGCTCAGTAGTAAGTTAACCAAGATTACTGTACCCGATCAACCAATCAATTCCAATATTTTTCAGTCATTTCCGTACCAATCCTTGCTTGTTTGCTATCAGTTTCATCGTCCAATGTCCCAATCGTCTTCCAACATCCAACTTGTCCAGCTGTCAACACTTCATTTGCTCCATTTGCAAACATTTCAATGACTCTCACTCCAATTGCTTTGCCACTTCCAAAAGTTTTCATTGATTTGACACCGAAAACAGCGAACATCGAAAAAGAAGAACCAGAATCGATCCACCAGAAATCATTGTACATTGCTAGAGTTTTTACACAATTGATTGTTCTTCTCATCGCTGTCAATGTTGTTACTTTGGAGTTCGAAGAAGAGTTTGAATTGCATCGAGCATGCGAAGTTCGACTTATTCCTTTGAGATCTCGACCAATGCAAGTTTCGTATGAACGATTGGACAACACGGCCACAACATCACAACAAACTGAATGCTAAAAAATAAATGTTTTATTTTTTGAATTTATTGTATAACTTGGTATCTGGTAACTAAAAATTCAGTTACTGAATGTTATAACATAGTGCGACGAAACGTTAAACAATTACAAGAAATTACAAAAAAAGTTTTAAAAAACTGAAAAAGTAATAAATGCGGAATGTGTCATCATAGCAGACCGGCAAACGTTTTCCACGAGAATTATTATGTCCCTTTAATCCAATTGTAGTTTTTTCAAGCGTATTTTTTCGGCTCCGCGACATTTCGCCACCAGACATTTCGCAACTGTGACATTTCGCCACTTTTGTCTTTTTCGCCACTGGACGTTTCGCCACCCGACATTTCGTCACTATGAAATTTCGCCACGAAGATTTTCATTAAAAAAATAAAAACGTGTAACGTTATTTCCGGTGGCGAAATGTCATAGTGGCGAAATGTCACAGTGGCGGAACGTCTGGTGGCGAAATGTCTGGTGTCCAAATGTCTCGGTGGCCAAATGTCACAGTGGCGAAATGTCACAGTTGCGAAATGTCTTGTTGCGAAATGTCGCGGAGCCATTTTTCAAACATTTTGACAGACTCTGGAGAAAAACCTTCAAAAACAGGAAAAGAAAAAAGAGAAAAAGGCAGGCGATTTAATAACACACACGTTATACCAGTTGGCGTATTCACTGATAATGTCGGCAATAGGCTTCTGAACTTGTTTCCCTATTATCTGAACTTCGTGTGAATAATAAACGAAGAAAATACCTAACTGTATTATAAGGTGGGCTATAAAAATTGTCGTTCTCTCTTGCGGGAGATCGACTCTCAACAATCAATTGATGAAAAGAATTTCAAGTATAAATCTTTTTTTAAAGTTGGATTTTCGTTCTCAATAAATGATTCAATATTAAATACATTTTCATGACCCGGCTTTTTGAGAAAAAAAGAAATGGATGTGAAACATAGAGCTCTGTTGTTAACTCGTCTCGTTTTTGTACATTTTTTTAATAAATGTGACCCCCAAGAGTAAGAATGAAGGCCAAAGGGTCTGTAGGATCATCTTGTAGGATTGTAAGAGGCATGACCTGATTAGCTCAAAATTTCGTTTTATATTAACCAAAACCAATTCGATGAATTCACTCTGTGAAGATAGAAATGAGAAAAATGTAATAGTTCCAATAAATTAGTGAATTCTTTATTTCGAAGCCAATAATTTGTTCAATGGAAATTGACAATTATCCCAAATAATCTCCAGGGAAGTCACCGGTTGGAGACTTTCCAGGAATACATGGATTCAAAGGAGCCTTTCCTTGATTACCAGGAATAAGTGGATTGAGTGGAGCCTTTCCCTGATTTCCTGGGATCAGTGGGTTGAGAGGAGCCTTTCCGAAGTAATCTCCTGGATGTCCTATTGGAGATTTTCCTTGATTTCCTGGGATCAGTGGATTCAAAGGAGCCTTTCCTTGATTTCCAGGAATGAGAGGATTAAGAGGAGCCTTTCCTTGGTTCCCTGGGATCAGTGGGTTAAGTGGTGCTTTGGCCAAAACCAACGACCCTCTTCCCGATATTGGCGACTTCATTACAACGAGATATTGCTTCTTAAATCAGATATTTTTCTTTCACATTCTCTGACTCAAAACTTACCGGCAAGGCAGCTGCGACTACAACCAGAATACAAAGGATAGTAAATTGTTTGCACATGATGTTCGGATCGAATATTGAAACCCATTCTACTATTGCTTTTTATAGTATTTTAGGAAGAAATGCCAAACTTGGAAGAATGAAAAGAACCGTGGGAATATTTTATGGATTGTTCTATCATATAGATTCCTGAAATATTTTCTCTTCCGAGATCAATTTTCAATTTCCTCCTGTAGAGAGAGGAACGTTTCAGAAGTGGTTGATGGTATTGTGAATACGACAAAATTAGAGAGTGGTCTGGAAAACGCAAAATGGCCTAGAAAACGCAAGAACCTATTTCCCTTTGATATTTTTCAAAAAGTACTGTATTATTTGGATTTCTAGGCCATATTGGTTGCTTTTCCAATGGTCTAATAATTTCAACCCTGCAATAATTAAAATAATAGATGAGTTGTGGCGGAGCAAATATCGAAGATATGACTGTCTTCTATTTGAGAGGGTTTCTGTTCTCGTCCCTAGTATGTTTGAAAAGTACAGCAGCGTACACTGGTAGTTCGGTCTTAGGTCGGAGGATAAAAATTGTCTTTAATCATAGCACTACAACACAACCAAACCTGAAAAGCTAAAGTCTGTGACCCTGATTGAAAATCGAACGTGCGAAAATTGAAATTTCATCTTTTTTCATTCTCGATCATTTGATATTTTCACCTCCATCTGCTATCAAACTATAGAACACGTTTTTTTCTCTGTTTACTCTCATTTCTACCATCATACATTTATCTATGATGCAAGTATCTGTATATAACCCGCCCCGTTTTTTTCTGTTTTTCCTCATCTGACAAAATCAGACAATATGAAACTACTATTAGTTTCATCTTTATTTGTTATATTGTTTGGATGTGTTTCTAGTTATAAATATGTCATTTTTGTGCCAAACTTGATGAACAGTCAGGTAAGTTCCAATGATTGTTCTCTGTCGTCTCGATCAAAAGTTCAAACAACCATGTGTGTACGCACAATTTGTTCCTGTTCATTTATCATAGAGTAAATGTTTTTCTTTCAGGTTCAATTCAATTCTCGAGTTGCAGAAACTTTGGCGAATGGTGGACATGATGTTACTATGCTTTTCGTTAGTTATTTTGTTGATTTTGATGGATCCGATGTCAAATTGCCCAAAGGAGTCAAATGTGAGTGGGAATTATGAATATTTGGAATATTTAAATTTATTTTTGGGATCATAGGCCGAGTTCTAAAAAAATGACTATTTTTTTAGCCTATCACTTGAATGTGTTTGTGGAAAATGCAACTAAATCAGGAATTGAGAAAGAGCAAGCAGATATGATATACGAAAACAATCATTTATTGAGTCAAAAACCGATGGCAGTCATGAGAAGATGGTCAAATATTCTAAGCGAAGGATGTCGAAAAATTATACGGAATAAGGAATTATTTGAATGGCTGAAAAAGGAGAAATTTGATGTTGCGTATGCCTATGTTTATTCGACATGTACTCTTGGAATTGTTCACCATGCACAGATTCCATCATGGGTTTGGTTAAACAGTGGACCAATGATAGATCATGTTGCCTCAACTATCGGCGTTCCAATTATTCCAAGCTATGTTCCTCCGATTTTGATGGAAGCGACGGATGAAATGACATTCTTCGAAAGAACAAATAGTCTTCTTGGACATGTTATGTCTGAAAAACTAGTTGAGTAAGGTCAACTTCTGTGTCATTGATAACATTTTCCAAAATTCCAGAAGCTTTGCCGCCGCTGACACTGAAATTTTCCGAGAAGAACTCAATGATCCAAATTTCCCGAACACCCTTGAAATTGGTGCAAAATGTCCTCTTGTGATAGTCAACACTAATGAACTATACGATTTACCTCGACCACTTTTAGCAAAAGTAGTGAATATTGGTGGATTGGGAGTTGGATTCGACAGTGCAAAACCACTTACACCGGAGTTCCAGGTATTCAACAACCAAGAAATTGTAATCTAAAAATAAACTTCTCACAGAAAATAGTCGACAGTGGAAAAGGATTGATAGTATTTTCATTCGGATCAGTTGCCGCTGCTCATGAAATGCCAGAAACATGGAAAACATCGATTCTCGAAGCATTTTCACAATTTCCAGATTATCAATTTGTTATGAGATATGTGAAAGATGATTTGAATAATCGACTTCCGAAAAATGTTCATCTTTACAAATGGTTACCTCAAAAAGATTTGTTATTGAATAATAAAACAAAGGCATTTATTACACATGGAGGATATAATAGTATGCAGGTAACAAGGATACTGTAGGAGTACTGTAGATGGACAGAGGATATTTATAGGAAGCGATATCAGCGGGTGTTCCAATGATCACTATTGCTTTGTTCGGAGATCAACCGAAAAATGCGAAAATCGCCAAGAAACATGGATTCGCAGTGAATATTGTCAAAAGTACATTATCCAAAGATACTGTTGTTGGTGCAATCCGAGAAATCATTGAGAATGAAAGGTAGATCAATATAGTTTCGATTTTTCTAATAATTTATTCTTTAGTTATTCTTCGAATGCCCGTCGAATGTCTTCAATGGTCCGTCAACAACCTTTCAAACCGTCCGAACTTCTTCTTCGATGGTCTGAATTCCTCGCCGAGTTCAAAAATTTGGATAATCTGATGCCGGCAGGACAAAAACTCAATTTCTTTCAATATCATTCATTGGATGTTATTGCCTTTATTTCCTTTGTGATATTAATTGTATTCTTCACGATTTTCAAGACTTTGAAATTCGTTATATGCAAACTGTTTTGTAGTAGAAAACAGGAAGAAAAACTCAAACAAACCTGATCTCAAAAATGAATAAATTATTGTTTTTATAAACTTGTCATGTTTATGAACCATTATCATTGATAGCTTATCAAAGCAAGAATGAAAAGTTGCACGTGTTGCTTCTTTCGATTTGAAAACTTTGCACCGAGTCGAAGTTCATTGAATCAACAATTCATGAGATTTTTGATCTTTGAGGAATAGTTTTCAAAATAAGTATTGTTAGTCAAAAAAGAACATACAAAGAAAATATGAAATAAACGACAAAAGTAAGATAAATGTGACCCCTTCTAAAAGGCCCTTTATGTTAGTTTGTTGTCTATTTTATTCGAACAAAACAGACAGAATCTTAATTTGAAATCAGAATTGTTATTTTCGCGTTTAATTTGTTTATTGACTTATTGAAATCAAAACTGAAAACGAAATTCACAAAGGGTAACTCTTCTCAAAGGTTGATTCTACCCTATAAGGAAATTGTCGAATATTTTGACTCTCAGTTATCAATCACTTCATCCTTATCTGATCCAAGAGTGTCAGCCATCAGCTAAAGATTAGATTATAGCACTATGAAGTTTATTCAGGGACTAACTAACAAAAAACAGCACGATTCCATAATTGACCATTCAACCAAAATCTGTGGTCTCAAAGATATCCTGTTCGAAGCCACGTCAATTCTGGAAGTGATTTCAATACTAATCATCCAATATTTCGCAACTTATCTATTTTCAAACTCTATCGAATCATACACCACATTTTCCGTGGTTCTCTTTGTTTATTATAAGTTTATCAGTGATGCAAATGTCTTTATATAACCTCTTTCATTTGTTTCATTTTCCTGTCAGCTGTGAAAAATGAGCAAATGCCGGTTAGCTTTAGTCACTTTTATTCTGTTATTATTTGGAAATGTGTCTAGTTATAAATATGTTGTATTTGTACCGAATATGGCTAATAGTCAGGTAAATGCGAAATAGAGTTTTATGAAGTTTGGACTGACTTTATCAGTTCAAACAGTTCTTCTTGTGTACACACAAAGTCTCCATGTGAATTTTTCCACTTTTTTCAGGTTCAATTCAATTCTCGAGTCGCTGAAACTTTGGCAAATGGTGGGCATGATGTTACTATGGTTTTCATCAGTTATTTTATTGATTTCGACGGATCCGATGTTAAAATGCCAAATGGAGTTAAATGTGAGTGCATTGATATAACTCAACACTAGTGAGCTGAACCATCAATGATTACATTTATTTTATACACCAACTAACAAGTATTTTCAGCCTATCACTTGAATGTCTTCGTGGAAGATGCGACCAAATCAGAAATTGAAAAAGAACAAGCAGATATGATATACGAAGAGTTCAACTTATTAAATCTAAAACCAATAAAAGTCTTGAACAGATTCAAGAAGGTTTTGACTGACGGATGCAGGAAAATTGTGCGAAACAAAGAATTTTTTGAATGGCTCAGAAAGGAAAAGTTTGATGTTGCGTATGCCTATGTTTATTCGACATGTACTCTTGGAATTGTTCACCATGCACAGATTCCATCATGGGTTTGGTTAAACAGTGGACCAATGATAGATCATGTTGCCTCAACTATCGGCGTTCCAATTATTCCAAGCTATGTTCCTCCGATTTTGATGGGAATGACGGATGAAATGACATTCTTCGAAAGAACAAAAAGTTTTATTGTACATTCTGCCATGGGATTACTAGTACAGTAAGATCTTTTTCTATTTCACCACGCTAAAATCTCATTATTTTAGAACTTTTGCTTATTCTGATACTGCAATTTTCCGAGAAGAACTCAATGATCCGAATTTCCCGAGCACTCTCGAAATTGGTGCGAAATGTCCTCTTGTGATAGTCAACACTAATGAACTATACGATTTACCTCGACCACTTTTAGCAAAAGTAGTGAATATTGGTGGATTGGGAGTTGGATTTAACAGTGCAAAACCACTTACACCGGAGTTCCAGGTATTCAACAACCAAGAAATTGTAATCTAAAAATAAACTTCTCACAGAAAATAGTCGACAGTGGAAAGGGATTGATAGTATTTTCATTCGGATCAGTTGCCGCTGCTCATGAAATGCCAGAAACATGGAAAACATCGATTCTCGAAGCATTTTCACAATTTCCAGATTATCAATTTGTTATGAGATATGTGAAAGATGATTTGAACAATCGACTTCCGAAAAATGTTCATCTTTACAAATGGTTACCTCAAAAAGATTTGTTATTGAATAATAAAACAAAGGCATTTATTACACATGGTGGATATAATAGTATGCAGGTAACAAGGATACTGTAGGAGTACTGTAGATGGACAGAGGATATTTATAGGAAGCGATATCAGCGGGTGTTCCAATGATCACTATTGCTTTGTTTGGAGATCAACCGAGAAACTCGAAAATAGCCAAAAAACACGGATTCGCAGTGAATATAGCTAAATCTTCATTATCCAAAGATACTTTTGTTGAAGCAATAAGCGAGATTATTGAGAATCAGAGGTGAGAAGAAGTATTCTATTTTAATAACTTTTGATTGTTTAGTTATTCTGTGAATGCCCGTCGAATGTCTTCGATGGTCCGTCAACAACCTTTCAAACCCTCCGAACTTCTTCTTCGATGGTCTGAATTCCTCGCCGAATTCAAAACTTTGGATAATCTGATGCCGGCCGGACAAAAACTCAATTTCTTCCAATATCATTCATTGGATGTTATTGCTGTAATCGCCGTCGTTTCATTAATTTTATTACTCACAACTTTCAAAGTTTTCAAGTTTTTTGTAACGAAATTGTTTTGTTGTAAGAGATCACAAGAGAAATTGAAGCAAAATTGATGCTCTTTTTTCTGATTTACGAGGCATATTGTTTTTTTTAAACTTTTGTACAAATGGCCTCCTTTTAACTTTTTGTTTGTTTTTTTTAATGCATTTTCGATAAAATAAAGTGTGTGGTACAGTAGCGATCATAAAGATACGTAAATCTATGCTTTATGGCACAAGTTTACTAAAAGGTGTCTAAAGTTTTTTGTCCGGTATGTCTGACAATATTAGAAAAAAAAACTTTTTAAAAATTTGGTGGTGACAAGCTTGTTCGAAAAAAAATCTATTCAGGTTTGAGCTATTCATGTGACAATACGAAACACAAAAAACTATTTTTGATAAATCGCTGAAGTCAAATAGCTCATGGTTGTCAATACCCGAACAATTTACCAACATCAATGGATATTAAATCAGTATTTTTTTGTTATATTCAAATCTTTGTGAAAATTACTTCCAATAGACCTCGAACATCGATTCAATACCTAAACTATCATATATGAAAAAAATTTGATACGACAAATTTTTTTAAAGGTTTTTTTGATACTGTCAGACATATGGAACAAAAACTTCAAGCCCATTGGACACTTTTCAGTAAACTTGTGCCATGAAACATGGGTTTTCGTATCTTTATGCCCGCTATTGCTATTGTATGTATGAGCAAAGAATGGTACATTAACGTTCAATCAAAAAATAAGAAATCATTAAAACATGAAACTCACACGTGTTTTCCAATCTCTTTCAAAACTGATAACAAATGTTCAAAAAAAACCTCAATGTGTGAAAAATTTCAACAAAACAAAGATTATGAAATTCTCGATGAGTTAAATTATGCATTCAAAAAAATGCGTGAGTATCATCGATTTGGAACTTCACGAATCAAGATCTAATGAATATAATAAAAAATCATAATTTTCTGATTTGTTACCAATTTTTTTTATCATATTATGTCAAACCACAAACCATAATTTTTTTCACTAATTCTGTTATCAACAATATCATATATATAAAAAAGCCTTCCTTCGTGAATTAATTTTCATTACAATCATGAAAATGAGAAATTCTATGTTCATGTTATCCTCATATTTGTTAATACTCTTTGGATGTGTATCTAGTTATAAATATGCAATTTTTGTGCCAAATTTAGTCAATAGTCAGGTAAGGTTCAATTATCATTCTCTGTATCTATTTTTAATTGCATATTTTTTTGATAGAAATTGATAATTGTTTCTAGGTTCAATTTTCTTCTCGAGTAGCTGAAACATTAGCAAATGGTGGTCATGATGTGACATTGGTTTTTATTAGTCATTTTGTTGATTTCGATGGATCTGATGTCAAATTGCCAGAAGGAGTAAAATGTAAGTACAGTATTATAATTAATATACAGATAAGATGTTCTTCTTAGCTTACCACTTGCATGCGTTTGTTGAAAATGTGACTAAAGCAGAATTTGAAAAAGAGCAAGCAGAAACATTATACGAAAACCATCATTTGTTGAGTCAAAAACCGATAAACTTTTTGAGAAAATTCACGCAAATTCTGAGGGATGGATGTCGGAAAGCAGTGCAGAATAAAGAATTCTTTGAATGGCTCAGAAATGAGAAATTCGATGTTGCTTATGCCCATGTGTATTCCACGTGTACTCTTGGGATTATTCATCATGCACAGATTCCATCATGGGTTTGGTTAAACAGTGGACCAATGATAGATCCTGTTGCGACTACTGTAGGAGTACCCACAATTCCAAGCTATGTACCTCCAATTATGATGGAGTCAACTGATGAAATGACATTTTTCGAAAGAACAAAAAGTTTTGTTGGACATGTTTTGACTGATATAATGTCGGAGTATGTTCACTTTTCATCTTGTAAGAGGAGAAAATTAGCTTATTACAGAAAGTATGCTTTGTCTGACACTGAGATATTCCGTGAGGAACTCAATGATCCAAACTTCCCGAGCACTACCGAAATTGGGGCGAAATGTCCACTCGTTATAGTTAACACAAACGTATTATATGATCTCCCTCGACCACTTTTAGCAAAAGTAGTGAATATTGGTGGATTAGGAGTTGGATTCGACAGTGCAAAACCACTTACACCGGAGTTCCAGGTATTCAACAACCAAGAAATTGTAATCTAAAAATAAACTTCTCACAGAAAATAGTCGACAGTGGAAAGGGATTGATAGTATTTTCATTCGGATCAGTTGCCGCTGCTCATGAAATGCCAGAAACATGGAAAACATCGATTCTCGAAGCATTCTCACAATTTCCAGATTATCAATTTGTTATGAGATATGTGAAAGATGATTTGAATAATCGACTTCCGAAAAATGTTCATCTTTACAAATGGTTACCTCAAAAAGATTTGTTATTGAATAATAAAACAAAGGCATTTATTACACATGGTGGATATAATAGTATGCAGGTAAGAAGGATACTGTAGGAGTACTGTAGATGAACAGAGGATATTTATAGGAAGCGATATCAGCGGGTGTTCCAATGATCACTATTGCTTTGTTCGGAGATCAACCGAAAAATGCGAAAATCGCCAAGAAACATGGATTCGCAGTGAATATTGTCAAAAGTACATTATCCAAAGATACTGTTGTTTCTGCAATAAGAGAAATCATTGAGAATGAAAGGTATGAGAAAATAAGTGAGGTATTCCATTTCAACCACATATTCTTTAGTTATTCTGTGAATGCCCGTCGGATGTCTTCAATGGTCCGTCAACAACCTTTCAAACCCTCTGAACTTCTTCTTCGATGGTCTGAATTCCTCGCCGAATTCAAAACTTTGGATAATCTGATGCCTGCCGGACAAAAACTCAATTTCTTCCAATATCATTCATTGGATGTTATTGCCGCTATTTCTTTCGTTCTATTCCTTGTATTATTCATAGTTTTCAAAGTTTTGAGATGTTTAGTAGTCAAGTTAATTTGTAGAAAAGGATCACAAGAGAAATTGAAGACAAACTGATATCGAATAAAAATTAGTTCATATTTTGAACGTGTACTATATTTGTTTTCATTTGCAAAAAATATCAAATTAAATTAGCGGTGATATGAATTTCCGTTAAAAGCAAACTTTGCACAGAACAACTAAACTTAGGTTACAAGTGAAACATCTTTCTGTTTGCATCGATGATTTTGAACCAAAAAGTCTTGTTCGCGAGAAAATTTTTTCGAAAATAGTTTTTTGAAATGATAACACTTACTCTTGCAAACAACCAATTTCAAACTTTTACTTCCCGAGTACTAGACTGTTTGGCAGAATGGGGAGGGGTTACTATATTGGATGTTCTCTTCCATTCAACAACAATTTGTCGAGCACTTTGTTGTCACTAAAAAATAGTACCTCAGAAATTGTTCATTTTGTCGGTGGAGATCTGTTCCACTGAAAGTAGTTGTTCTGACTTGAAACTGATCTCCTATCATATTATGAATCACTTGTTGGGTTTCTTGTTTTCTTCATTTCAACCACTGTTATCAGTTATTGAATTTCCCATATAACACCCTCTTCGTTTTATGTTTTTTACCCTCATAATCAGCTGTGAGAAATGAGAACATTGACTTCGATCTTATCTTGTTTGTTATTGCTTGGATGTGTAACTAGTTATAAATATGTTATATTCGTTCCAAACATAGCTAATAGTCAGGTATGTTTCAAAATCTCTGAAGTTCAAACAATTATGTTTGTTTATACACACCCTTTTCTTGTTCTCTGACCAAATAAAAAAAAAATTTAGATTCAGTTCAATTCTCGAATTGCTGAAACTCTCGTCGATGGTGGACACGATGTTACAATGCTTCTCGTTAGCCATTATTCTGATTTCGATGGATCTGATGTTAAAATACCAAATGGAATTAAATGTTAGTAATTATATATGCACAATAGGTTATTCAAACTTTCTTTCTCAGCTTATTTCTTGACTGCATTCGTCGAAAATGTAACTAAAGCAGAGATGGACAAAGAACAGGCAAAAACGATATATAAGGAACATCATTTATTGAGTCAAAAACCAATGGAATTCATGAAAAGATTCTCACAAATCTTAAATAAAGGATGTCGGAAAATTGTGCAGAATAAGGAATTCTTCGAATGGCTCAGAAATGAGAAATTCGACGTTGCCTTTGCTTATATATACTCAACATGTACTATTGGAATTATCCACCACGCACAAATTCCATCATGGGTTTGGTTGAATAGTGGACCGATGTTAGATCATGTTGCCTCAACTATCGGAGTCCCCACTGTTCCAAGCTATGTACCTCCAATTATGATGGAAGCGACTGATGAAATGACATTCTTTGAGAGAACTAAGAGCTTCATAGGTCATTTTCAAATCTCAATATTTTCAAAGTGAGACAAGCTTCTTCAAAACCACAAAAAAAAAACAAATAATTCATTTCAGAAAGTTTGCTTCTTCTGACACAGAAATTTTCCGCGAAGAACTCAATGATCCGAATTTCCCGGATACTCTCGAAATTGGAGAAAAATGTCCACTTGTTATAGTGAACACCAACGTATTATACGATCTACCCAGACCACTTTTAGCCAAAGTAGTGAATATTGGTGGATTGGGAGTTGGATTTGACAGTGCTAAACCACTCACACCGGAGTTCCAGGTATTCAACAACCAAGAAATTGTAATCTAAAAATAAACAGAAAATCGTCGACAGTGGAAAGGGATTGATAGTATTTTCATTCGGATCAGTTGCCGCTGCTCATGAAATGCCAGAAACATGGAAAACATCGATTCTCGAAGCATTCTCACAATTTCCAGATTATCAATTTGTTATGAGATATGTGAAAGATGATTTGAATAATCGACTTCCGAAAAATGTTCATCTTTACAAATGGTTACCTCAAAAAGATTTGTTATTGAATAATAAAACAAAGGCATTTATTACACATGGAGGATATAATAGTATGCAGGTAAGAAGGATGCTGTAGGAGTACTGTAGATGAACAGAGGATATTTATAGGAAGCGATATCAGCGGGTGTTCCAATGATCACTATTGCTTTGTTCGGAGATCAACCGAAAAATGCGAAAATCGCCAAGAAACATGGATTCGCAGTGAATATTGTCAAAAGTACATTATCCAAAGATACTGTTGTCGCAGCCATTCGAGAAATCATTGAGAATAAGAGGTATGAAAAATAAGTGAAGAATAATCTAACAATTATGTTCAGTTATTCTTCGAATGCCCGTCGAATGTCTTCGATGGTCCGTCAACAACCTTTCAAACCCTCCGAACTTCTTCTTCGATGGTCTGAATTCCTCGCCGAATTCAAAACTTTGGATAATCTGATGCCGGCCGGACAAAAACTCAATTACTTCCAATATCATTCGTTGGATGTTATTGCCACTATTTCCATTGTTCTTTTCATTGTGTTCTTCGCGATTTTCAAAACTTTGAAATTCGTTATATGCAAACTGTTTTGTAGTAAAATATCACAAGAGAAAATGAAACAAAATTGATCTAATGTAGATAAAGTATTATTTTTGTAAACGTGTTCGTAACATTCAAAAAAAAAAACAACAAAAACACCAAAAATGAAAACCAGGAAAGAAAAAAACATCTTTCATTGTTTGTGGGGCGCACTTTTTGATGTTTGAAAAGCAGTCTGTACTATCAAATTATGTTCAATCACAGACCACACTTTTCTTCTTTTTTTGTTTACTCTCTTTTCTGCGAGTGTTATCAGTGATGCAAAGCGTCTTATATAATGTCCCTTGTTTTTATTATTTTCACCTCAGCTGTGAAAAATGAGCACATCTAAATTGATGTTCCTCTCATTTTTGTTATTATTTTTTGGTTCTGTCACCAGTTATAAATATGTTGTATTTGTTCCAAACATGGCTAATAGTCAGGTAAACTTTATTCGATGATTCTATCATATCTGTTATCCATTACAAAAAATATTAACAAATTTTTAATTATGGGTGTGATCATGATTACAATTTAATATGCATTTCGAAAAATTTTCAGACTAGTTCATATCTCTCTTCGAACTCACCAATGCAACTATTTATGCAAATCAATAAAGACTTTCTTTTCTAGGTTCAATTTTGTTCTCGAGTCGCTGAAACATTAGCCAATGGTGGACATGATGTTACTATGCTCTTCATCAGTCATTTTTCTGATTTTGATAGTTCAGATGTTAAAATGCCGAAAGGAGTAAAATGTGAGTTACATGCTGAAAGTTATTTATGAATTTGATATACCTTATTTAGCCTATCACTTGAAAGCATTCATCGAAGGTGCGAGTAAAGCAATGATCGAGAAAGAACAGGCCGAAATGATATATAAAGATTTGAGTATTTTCAATGGAAAACAGATAGACATGATTAAAAGATTCCAAAAACTTTTGAACGATGGATGTCGAAAAATAGTACAGAACAAAAAGTTCTTGGAATGGCTGAAAAACGAGAAATTTGATGTTGCATATGCTTATATCTACTCTACTTGTCCCATTGGTATCATTCATCATGCACAGATTCCATCATGGGTTTGGTTGAATAGTGGAGCATTGATAGATCATATTGCTGCTACTGTTGGTGTTCCGACTGTTCCAAGTTATGTTCCGCCGATTATGATGGAAGCGACTGATGAAATGACATTTTTCGAAAGAACAAAAAGTTTAGTCGGACACGGAATGTTTGGAATATTTGCACCGTGAGAAAATACTTGATATAATAACAAAACGTGTTTGCGCTTCCAGAAAACTTGCTTCCGCAGACACAGAAATTTTTCGCGAGGAACTCAATGATCCAAACTTTCCGAATACCCTTGAAATTGGTGCAAAATGTCCACTTGTTATAGTGAACACCAACGTATTATACGATCTCCCTCGACCACTTTTAGCAAAGGTAGTGAATATTGGTGGATTGGGAGTTGGATTCGACAGTGCTAAACCACTTACACCGGAGTTCCAGGTATTCAACAACCAAGAAATTGTAATCTAAAAATAAACTTCTCACAGAAAATAGTCGACAGTGGAAAAGGATTGATAGTATTTTCATTCGGATCAGTTGCCGCTGCTCATGAAATGCCAGAAACATGGAAAACATCGATTCTCGAAGCATTTTCACAATTTCCAGATTATCAATTTGTTATGAGATATGTGAAAGATGATTTGAATAATCGACTTCCGAAAAATGTTCATCTTTACAAATGGTTACCTCAAAAGGATTTGTTATTGAATAATAAAACAAAGGCATTTATTACACATGGAGGATATAATAGTATGCAGGTAAGAAGGATACTGTAGGAGTACTGTAGATGGACAGAGGATATTTATAGGAAGCGATATCAGCGGGTGTTCCAATGATCACTATTGCTTTGTTCGGAGATCAACCGAAAAATGCGAAAATCGCCAAGAAACATGGATTCGCAGTGAATATTGTCAAAAGTACATTATCCAAAGATACTGTTGTTTCTGCAATCAGAGAAATCATTGAGAATGAAAGGTAGATCAAAATAGTTTTTATTTTTTTCATAATTTATTCTTCAGTTATTCTATGAATGCCCGTCGGATGTCTTCAATGGTCCGTCAACAACCTTTCAAACCCTCCGAACTTCTTCTTCGATGGTCTGAATTCCTCGCCGAGTTCAAAACTTTGGATAATCTGATGCCGGCCGGACAAAAACTCAATTTCTTCCAATATCATTCATTGGATGTTATTTCTGCGATTTTCTCAGTTTTATTTGTTGTGTTGTTCATAGTTTTTAAACTTGTGAAATGTTTAGTAGTCAAGTTGTTTTGTAGAAAAAATTCACAAGAAAAAATTAAACAAAATTGATCTCAAAAAATAAATGATTATCGTGTACTTCCTCTATATTCTCGTTCAACTAAAATTTGCGAACCACACAAGAGTCTTTTTTGACTCAACTGATTTTATTTTGTACTGAACTAGCACGTCATGAATTATATTGCATCATTCTCAAAACTTGAACTACTAATTGTAAGTACCTTCGTAACCCGCATAAATAAGCAAACTGATCTCATCGTGGCTCACACTCGAAACGATCAGGTTTTTTTAAGGTATCACATGAGGCAGGCTAGAACAGTTTTCATCACCATAGTACAACGAGAAATATCCAAGCAATTGTTGCCAACATTTTTTCACAAGCTTGATGTATTTTTTCGAGACAGTCGTACTATGAACATTGATAAAAAAAATATGACATGACCATGGCACAGACAATGTTTCTAGAGACAAATTGGTCAGAACGAGGCAGGTAATATCTAAAACTTACTTTCAGGCTCCACAGGTTTGCGTCATTTTAAAATATGGTGAATGTTCTTGATTTGCAAACGACAACTCCCTTCTGATGTGTCAAAATCTATAATAAAAGGGGTATAGACAATGAATCTCGATGTTATGAAAAATCGACTTTCATAATAATTTTTCCTATCAAATCATGTTAAATCACAGACCACGCTTTTGTTGATTTTCGCTCACTGTTATCAGTGATGAAATGGTTTATATATACCCTCATTTGTTTTCATTTCCACACTAGCTGAGAAAAAAATGAGCACATCTAAATTGATGTTTGTCTCATCTTTATTATTGTTATTTGGATGTGTAACTAGTTATAAATATGTTGTATTCGTACCAAACATAGCGAACAGTCAGGTAAAATGAATTTATAGTTTTTGAAGTTCTTCTTCTTCTTACGCTCTCCATATTTCTTTCAAAATTTTCTTGATAGAAAAACATCGAAAAAAATAATCTTTAAGATACAACTTACTTGATGAGAGAGTCATATTTGTATTGAGACAATTATTTCATGATTTTACGTAGTTTTCGTCTGTTTTCTAGGTTCAATTTTCTTCTCGAGTTGCTGAAACATTAGTGAATGGTGGACATGATGTTACTATGCTCTTCATCAGTCATTTTTCTGATTTTGATAGTTCGGATGTTAAAATACCAAAAGGAGTTAAATGTGAGTGACTTAATCCTTATTAGTTTTGCACACACTTTCTTCAGCCTATCATTTGAAAGCAACAGTGGAAGGTGCAAGTAAAGTAGCGATCGAAAAAGAACAGGGTGCTTTGATATACCAAGATTTAAGTGCCTTCGATGGACGCATGATCAAACTTGTTCAAAAATTCCAAAAAGTCTTCAATGATGGATGTCGGAAAATAGTGCAGAACAAAAACTTCTTAGAATGGCTCAAGAACGAAAAATTCGATGTTGCGTATGCTTATATCTATTCTACATGTCCACTGGGTCTTATCCACCATGCACAGATTCCATCATGGGTTTGGTTGAATAGTGGGCCGATGTTAGACAACGTTGCCGCTACTGTTGGAGTTCCGACTGTTCCGAGTTATGTGCCACCGATTATTATGGAATCCACCGATGAAATGACATTTTTCGAGAGAACAAAAAGTTTTGTAGGCCACGGAATGTTTGGAATAATTGCACCGTAAGTACCTGATCACATCACAAAAAAAAACAAATCATCCTTTTGAGAATGCTTGCTTCCGCTGACACTGCTGTATTTCGCGAAGAACTCAATGATCCGCATTTCCCGAGCACTCTCGAAATTGGTGCGAAATGCCCTCTTGTGATAGTCAACACTAATGAACTATACGACTTACCTCGACCACTTTTAGCCAAAGTCGTAAATATTGGTGGATTGGGAGTTGGATTCGACAGTGCAAAACCACTTACACCGGAGTTCCAGGTATTCAACAACCAAGAAATTGTAATCTAAAAATAAACTTCTCACAGAAAATAGTCGACAGTGGAAAGGGATTGATAGTATTTTCATTCGGATCAGTTGCCGCTGCTCATGAAATGCCAGAAACATGGAAAACATCGATTCTCGAAGCATTTTCACAATTTCCAGATTATCAATTTGTTATGAGATATGTGAAAGATGATTTGAATAATCGACTTCCGAAAAATGTTCATCTTTACAAATGGTTACCTCAAAAAGATTTGTTATTGAACAATAAAACAAAGGCATTTATTACACATGGTGGATATAATAGTATGCAGGTAAAAAGGATGCTGTAGGAGTACTGTAGATGGACAAGGGATATTTATAGGAAGCAATATCAGCGGGTGTTCCTATGATCACAATTGCCTTATTCGGAGATCAACCGAAAAATGCGAAAATCGCGAAGAAACATGGCTTCGCAGTGAATGTAGTCAAGAATACATTGTCCAAGGATACTGTAGTAGAAGCCATTCGAGAAATTATTGAGAATGAGAGGTAAGAGAAACTAAGTTAGTATATATGTGCCCATGAGAGATTGTTTAGTTATTCTGTGAATGCCCGTCGAATGTCTTCGATGGTCCGTCAACAACCTTTCAAACCCTCCGAACTTCTTCTTCGATGGTCTGAATTCCTCGCCGAATTCAAAACTTTGGATAATCTGATGCCTGCCGGACAAAAACTCAATTTCTTCCAATATCATTCATTGGATGTTATTGCAGCGATTTCCTTCGTTCTATTCCTTGTATTATTTTTGATTTTCAAAGTTCTGAAATGTTTAGTAGTCAAGTTATTTTGTAGAAAAGGATCACAAGAGAAATTGAAACAAAACTGATTTTAATATGGAATGATTTTTATTACTTACGTGTCCTATAATTGCTTTGATTGGGTTATGAAATAAAATTTAAACCATTTTTAGTTTTATAATTATTTTGACTATACTTTTTATCAAATATGAACAGGTTATATATGGAAACTCGCACAAAGTCAAAGTGATACTTATAGAACAGTTGCAAAAATAATATCAAAGTTCGAATTAATCAAGCATCACCGATTATATTGTTGTAAACCACCATGTTCATTACCATCATCACAAACAACACCGATACCGACACCCTCACCCTCACCCTCACCCACAATAGCAAAACCTTCAGAAGGTGAAGAGAAAAAGAAGAAAAAGTAAATTATAGAAAATATAAAATTTAGAAAAAAAATAAATTTCAGGCGTCAATTTTTCACAAAAAAATCGATTTTGCCTCACGGAATTCAGACCGTTGAAGATGCAAAAACATTTTCGAAAGAACTGCTACCCGGCGAAAGGAAGCTCATTTTTGATACACTACGGAAAATCAGTATGTTTTTTGATTTGGTATGAAAAAAATATTTTCCTATAGTAGATTTTCGACAATATTCGAACGTTTTTTTGAAAACCCAGTGCTTTTTCACTTTAAAAGCTCTTTGTTGTGATAATTTTGATATAAAAAAAATGTTGAATTGCACGCATATCAAAGTTCTGCTCGCCTAAAAATGAGTACTAAAGATAAGAAAATCAAAACATACGTCAAATGTTGATAACAATCACATTGAAAATTGAAAGAGAATCAAAGAAACAAAAATGAAAGTATCTCTGAAAAAGAATCACTTTTTCAAGGAGAATTTTTCAAAAAACTAAACAAAAACAGAAATTTCGAAAAAAGAAAACAAAATAAGAGTTCAACTCGCACAAACGCGCCAGTGTTTGTATGCTTGCGCGTTTGTGTGCCGCTTACAAATTACGTTTTTCTCCTACAGTATTTTTTATCTCGTCATACAGTTTTTTTTTTAACATTTGATGTATTTCCAGCTGCTGATCAATACAATGAGCACAAAAAAGTGACAACAACAGAAATTCATCATGAAGATTTGAAAAGACTTTGGTATCTCAATTTTATTCCAATGTTTGTGTTCGGACTGTTAGACGAGGCTTGTTTGATCATTGGAGGAGATGCTATTAATAAGTTTGTCAATTTTATATTATCCAAATTTTTCCAATATTTTTCAGTTTTTTCTCCGTTTACAACGGAATGTCAATGCTTGCCTCAACCGCAGTTGCAAATGTAATGTGTAATCTAATTCTTCAAATTCCAGCTGAAAATTGTGCTCGTTTTTTAGGTTTCATGTTAGTTTTCCACTGATTCTTTAACAAATTCATCATATTTCAGAAAACCAACTCTCTCATCTGATCAAATGAACACATTTGACTATAGGAATGTGACATTTGGTGGTAAAGTGAGTAAAAAGTTACTAATTATTTAGAAAAATATAGTTTTCAGGTAATTGGATTGTGGCTAGGATTGTTGCTCGGCATGATTCCTTTGGTTTTTGTTGATGATCTTATAGACAGTCGGAGTGATATTAAACCTAAAAATAATTGGATTGCATGTGAGTTTGTACTATTATAGTTTCTCACTGCTCCTCACAATTGAAATTTCTGCAGTAAATTCCATAACACTTGATATATTACAGCTTTGGATATCAGTTTCCGCCAACAAAAATACAATGAATATATTGATTTGAATGAAGACCGAATAGAGAGCAGTGGTGCTAAATGTCCCGGAAAATCCTATGATTTCCATGCATCTGATGTTGATTAATAAATAAACTGTTGAAATCATTCCGAATTATTTCTCGAACATTTTCATCGACCAACAAAAAATACATACATATATTCCGAAAAAGGAAAAACATAAATATAGAAAACATTTTCCAGATGAAAGAATGAGGCTTCCGGTAGTTTTTATTTTTTCGCGTTTTTGTTTGACGACGTTTTTGTGAGACGAAAAAATTGAAAACGTACTTCATTCTTTTCAAATAGTATTTGGTCATTGAGGTTCAACCTTTCTTCAGTTGGCAATTTTTTAACTTGAGCAAAAACGTATCATTTTGGTTTCAAGCTACCATCTCATTAAACATATTAGTCAAAGATATTTGTTTTGAAACCTCAAAAGCACATCAGCGAGTTGTGAAACTTGGTTTTTGATTTCTTATAGAAAATTCCTGAGTTGACCTTCACACGTTTTTTTTACTTCGAAGTTCGCACTGAGAGAATATGAAATCGCTCACGAAATACTTGAATTGGACGAAAGTCAACAAACATTTTGAACTGCATTGTTATTATTTTTGAAATGAAAAAACACTCTGGAATCGAATTCTCGAAAAATTTGAAAACTATTGAAAGTCTTGTCCATCTCTTTCTCACCAAGAAAAATGAATTAATCATGATTTTGTTTTTTTTTAAATCCAGTTATCTCTTTCGAAGCTCTCAATTTCTAATGAACTGGATCAGCAGAGGTGTAAAACTACTTGGGTCTTTTTGAGCTTTGTCTGGACTTAATTCTCCCTATTAACAGTCCACTTTCAGGCTCAGATGCGGCCCTTGTTGAACATTCCAGCTTCGCAGAAAAAAAATCAAGAGGGGTATTTTTTCTGTTATGAAAATGTGATGATCTCTCAATCTCACGAACTTTAGATTCTCACCAGAACCCAGCTGTCTAGAAAATCAAAAAACTGCGGAAGCAGATACTCATTAAAAATGTCAAAACATCCTAACTGACATCCTCCCTCATCCACCCTCCGAAATCTGTCAAAATATCAAAACATTTCTTTCTTTTTTTCCCCATTTTACTATCTTTTTAGTGTGAATTTGATGATGGCCACCTGCTTTTTTCTTTTCTTCCTTCAAACTTTTTCTCGTTTCATATTTCACTTCGAAAAAAGTGTAAAAAATGAGCTGTTTTCATGTTTGGAATAGAATAACGAGCTGATTGCGTGCCATGAGCAAACAATTTTCTTCCAATTTTCTCTTTTTGCCTACGAACTTTTTTATTTTTCTCGTTTACATTTCAAAATATTGGTCAGGATCAGATGTTTTTCTTGTTTTATCCAGGTCTTATAGTTTTCAAGATGTTCTGAATAAGTATAAATAGGTGACCGAGATTGTTGATGATTCATTCAATGTTTATTCGGTTTTGTTTGAGTGTCGGTTGAAAAACGAATATTTATTGCTTTTATTGCATGTATCGAGAAATATCTACATTGAATATTCGTACTTTTCACAAACATTCAATCAATTTTAGATTTTTTTATCGAACTATGTTTCTTGGTTTCTGTAGCGTTTTGTCTTTGAAACAGGATATCAAGAATCATGTAACTTGAAGGCATAGCTGTTCGACTAATTCTAGTGTAATAGGAAAAATCTCGAATCTCTTGATAAAATAGAATGATTTATGAACGCAAAACTTTTTTTCCAGACTGAAAAGCAAAAAAAAGATTCACTAAAAACGTGACCTGTGAGTTAATGAGTTGCCTCTCATATGTCGAAGCTGTGTCAATCAAAAAAATTCCATATTTTTCACAATACATTCAATTTTTTCTAAAAAGTTTATTTATAGAGTTAGTTGCCTTCAATGTCATTGTATTGTTTCCATTTCATAAAACTAAAAACTTCTCACAATGTCTCTCAGATTGCAATTTGGTTGTATTTTTCATCAGTTTTTTCTTATCACATTTTAATTTTTGAGTTTTGTTTTGCTAGGTTTGCGTGTGCAGAAGAAAACCGAAAGTAGTCTGATGAACACTCTAAAATCAGACCGTAGAAATACATTTCTAATGATTATTCTGTATTCTAATGTTTATTCTGAAAATGCAGAGTGAAGATACTGATTGTCCTTATCTCAATCTTAGAGCTGTGCACCTCACTTATTACGGTTCTCTTACAAATAACACATGAAACATCAGACATCTATTTTCAACAATTTTTTCCACTCAATCCCTTGGCCTTATGACGGATTACTGTTCGTTGAATTCTTGTTTTGGCCAAAATGTTTCAAAATTGAAATTTAAATCAACATCGCAACATGTCTGTTTTATGATATTTTCTTATTTTCACAGAAGTGGAGGTGTGATTGAACCACACATAATTATTCACTTGAAACACCACTTCATAGTATATATTCCTCACTGATTCATATATTTTTTCAAGTTCACAATAATTCTCTTGGTTCGTTTCTTCCGTGATTCTCGTAATTATCGACATGTTGTTTTCTGAGGGTTTTTTTTTCGAAATTCCACAAATTATTTTGAAGTATTGTTGAGAGTTGTTAGTTAAGTAGGGAATTGGTTAAGTGGTAGTAGTGACTACTGACAATCTCAAGATCAGAGGGTCGCGCCCAGATACAATTCCTCTTCGACCCATTCAGTCGTAAATGGTGATTTGTCTCGCTACGATGGTGATTTCGCCTTCTATGGCACAAAGACACATCCATTAAATGTAGTGCGCCACATGTCCTAGTCACTAGTCGGTGTATTCAGAATCTACTGATCACTACGGGGCAAACGAAAAAAAGATCCCCTAGACAGTTAGAGAAAGCGACATAGTTTTGGTTTTTGAGAAAATAAGAATGATCTCGCCGCGAAAACCGCGCGCGGAATTCAATTTTCTATCATACGTGAAGCAACGGAGCACGTTTGCTTTACTTCACTACTAATTCTTTTGTTTGTTTCGTCTAAAACGCGATGTGATCAGTGGTGCTATCAACGCACTCGTTATATTGATCTGACTTTGTTTTTTCTATGATTCACTTGAAAGACGGCATATCTCTGGTTCCAAAATTCATAGTAACTCATTTTTTGTATTTCATTTTTCGTGATTATCATTATCTACCTCATTTTGTTTTCCGAAGTTTTTCTTTGGTAAAATTCCACAAATAATGTGAAGTATTGTTTGTTGTTTCTCAAGAGTTCAATAAATGTCTTACTATTTCCTCGTTTTTGTCCCTAAAAAAACAAAAAAAAAACATGTCAATATTTACTTTTCTATTTTTTCCTCTTCCATAATCCATCATATTGCTCACCCATCCCAGTGGTCATTGCTCAGTTTATCGTATTTTATGAGCCCTCAAAATGTGACATTTTTTTTGTGCCTCAAAAAAGTTCGTTAGAACTGATTTTTGGCGTTCTCAGAAATGCATGAATTCTCTTTTTGTTTTTTTTTTTCTTCACAGTTTTGTCATTCTCAACCTTGATTTAATTCCCATTGTGATTCATTGAATCTGAAATCGTGTCGAAATATATAGTTCAAGTGACACTTTGGAAAAGGTGATGTTTTTTATGGAAGAGTGGAAACTGGACAAGTATACACCGCAATTATCTTCTCTATTTTCTTTCTATTTTCCGATTTTTTCGTGTTTACAGAGAAAGGTCTTTAATCGTCTCTAGAAAATCGATATGATTCACAACAATAACATTCTAATTGAACATTTTCATTGGAAAACACTTATTTACTCTTCATTGTTCCAAAATGAGAAATTTTCGTGTTTTGATGTGATTTTTAAAGAAAATTTTGAGAATCCCAAAAATGTTTTCGAAGAAATCTAAACTAGTTTATGATCCATGACACTTTGATTGAAGAATTGATGTTGCAAAATTAGTTTCCTTCTCATTTTCTTAAGTTTTTCACATCGATCTGTTTTTCGAAATATTTGTCGTGTAACAGGAAGTATTCACGTTCTACGTTCCCTTCCTTATCGAAGCCTTCAATGTCGTTCAGACAATATATGAAACAAGTAGGAGGCGAATTTAAACTTATGAACTAAATACCACAATCCATCTTTTGAACTCTCTCATCCAAATATCCTCCTCAAAGTATATAAAAAGAAGGAACTTTCAGAAAAATGAAAAATGTGTTGTTTATTAGTTTTGCGAACGCCCGCCAATTTTATGGGTTCTTTTTCCCTGTGAAATATGCGGTTGTGGAGGACTTTACGATAAGGTTTTTTGTGGTTTTATAGAGAAAAAGAGGTAAACAATTCTAGAGACTAGTCTGTGGTGTGTTATTTTTCACATGTTTCTAGATGAATTTGTTCTGATTGACGGAATCATGATTGATTGAAGACATGTATAATTTTTCTCATTTGTTATTTTCTATTTTTCTCGGGTTATAATTTCCTTATTTTTTTTTTATAATGAGGTTTCATTTTTATATTTCGGTTCACAGCGTATTTTATATATATTGAAATTGCGAACATTTGGAGTAAAAACATGTTATCTTCTATATCTAATAGCTACCAAAAAAATTAATTTCAAATTTCTCGAACATTAAACTTTTCAAGGAAAATCCTTTCGACGTTCCACCATGCATTCTCATTCGATATAGATTCTCAGCTGCCCTGATTTTACAGAATTATTTCACCTCAATTCTCACAATTCTTCAGAAAGTTCAGAAAATTTTCCAGCTAAAATCTCGGATTATCGATTCTAAACCAAAACTTCATCCATTTCCAGTTTATGTGAATCAAATTGTTTTCCTTCCATTTTCCCGATTAATTCTAAATTGCACCCAATTTGTAATTTATTTTTGAGTAATTTCATTCTTCTTGCTCTTTTTCCCGTTTTTCTCTTTCCGCCAAATTCCTCCATGAATTTGTGATTCAAAAAAAAAAAACAAAAACGAACACAACAATAAGGAGAAAAAAAGAGAAAAACCACCAAATTTCATTTTGCATCGATTCAATTCGTGTCTCTTTGTTGTTCTACGAACCTTTACTAATCTCTTTTTGAATATCTTAGAGTCCTTTGAGAATTTCGAAACTTTTCTTAACTTTTTCTATCTATTTTTATATTCATATTTCAGTTGAAAATGTTTGGTTATTTGGCACTTTTTGTTTGTGTTGGATTCAGTTTTGCTGCAATTGATCAAGATGTTAAAAATGCTGTCAATGAAGTGACTTCAACAAAGGTATATTCTTATCATAATTATCATATAATTAGTATATTTAATTGCAGGATGGAAGTACATTCTGTCCATCACTTGTCGGAACAAAATGCGGAACATCATCAGTTTTCCATTATTGGACATGTTGTGGAGGTTCTCTTTCATCTGAATGTTGTTTCAATCTTCAAACATGGGTTTGGGTTGTTATTTCAGTTGTCGCAGTTATTACCATTGCATCATTTGTCCTTTCTATCATTAGATGTATTTGTTGTAAACGCTAATTAACTCATTTGTTCTTTATGCTTTCTTACGCTCAATTTTTCTATTCAGTTTGACTATTAAATCACAATATATATATTTATAAGTGCTTGTATAATAATAATAATGTCTCACCTGTATTTTTTGAATAAATATATTCGGCTAGATTACATGAGAAATTACTGACTGATTCTGATATAAAATAAATCTCACACATATAAAATCGATCACTCTGATCCCCTCTCTGACAATGAAATTTAACACAAGGGAACTACTCACCGGTTTAGATTTTGATCAACGTCATAATTATTTATCGCGGGAGTTCTTATGAAATTAGTTATGAATTTTTGAAGTTTGAAATTTATTGAAAATCTTTCATAAAAGTTAGCTGATCTTGTACACGTGGAATACGTATATTTTTCAGTTGAAACTACGTTCCGTTTTTAATAGCTAGTTGTTACACTGAGCTAGTGAAAAAAATAAACTTTTTCACAGAAAAAAAATAGTAGCACATCGAGTTCTATGAGTGAACTAATTTTGAGAAAATTCTGAATATGCGATTAGTTAAACCTCCGTTGTCAGCTTTTTTCTGAAATTCATATCATGATGACCAGGAGAGTCTAAAAATTCTGTAAGTCTAAAAATTTTGAGAAAAAGTTGAAAGTCGGAGCTCGCAAACCTCCCTTGTTAGTTAGTCATAAAATTTCAGCTCCACATTGGAAATCCCGATTCAGAAAAGTGTAGGACAAACACATGTGCTTCATGTGCTTCATTGGGATGAAGGACATGTGCACACGAACGGTCCGAAATGTCGCTCCTGTGTTTAGTAATCTTACAAAATGAAGTGAAAACAAAAGAACAAATGGTTAAGAGGAAAATAAGAAAATCAAATTTGTTTTATTGGTTTCACATATTGTTATTCCCATTCATCATAACCAACATCATGATTTTTCGAGACTTCAACTCAACTTCCACTCTTTTCATGCCATTTTTCATCCTTCACAGCTATAAATCATCCACATTTTTTGTGATATTTGACATTATCACAACTTTGTTATCTACATTATTCGCAATAATTACAGCATTTGTGATTTTGAGAATTCGCGCACTTCACACAAATATAACTTCCGTTCTAATAGTGTTCATTCTTCATTACTCGGAATCTATTATTTCTCGAATTCTACTCAACCCTTTTACTTATGGAAATACTAAAATCGGGGATGAAGATGAGAATGAAAACAGAAATGAAAAACTGATTTCTAAGTTATCAAAAGCAGAATTGAGAACATACAATAAGATATTAAAAGAGGATTTCGAGATAAATTCATTTTTCACTAAAATTTCACTTGGCAATTACTTGCAGTGAACCAGGACAAACCATTTAAAATGTTTTTTTTGTATTCGGATTTTCTCAATTTTCTTCCAACTTCCATTAGTTTTTTCAGTTATTCACATATACTTATTGGTATAACAAATCTATAATCAAACGAATAAATATAAAAACAAACTATACATTTGCATCAAAGTTTCAAGCAAATGAAAACGTTCGAGTTCTGATGGTTAGTTTATTACGTTATCCTGTTTTCATTCGTCTGTTCATTTTTTTATTCCAGTTATTACGTCAAATAATTATTTTTGGTTTTTTCTTCATTTCAATTTCTATCTCAACAACCCTTATTTTCACTTTCAAGATCTGGCCTGAATATCATTTAATACTCAATCGAGTTGTAGAATTTTTCATTCATCAGTAAGCTATTTTCTTGATGATTCAACTGTTTTGTTTTGTTTCAGACAACCTATCGTAATTGGTCCTGCTTTCATATTTAGTTTCGAACCTTGGCATCGCTATTTATTGTCGTTTTTCCCTCGGAAAACGCAAAAAAAGGAGATCGTGGAGAAAAATGTGAAAATTGATTCAGACATACATTGATCAATTGAAAAACTCGTGGTTATGAACAATATAAACGATTGGAATAAAAAATAGCCCAAGATTAATTCCTCTGCCGAACATATTTTAAAAACTTTCCTGTGATATCATTTTTTCCGGTCAAACGTTGATCTCGTCGAGTCGATGTGATTAAATAAGAGATAAAAAATTGGACTGGTTGAATAACGATAGCAACTCGGATGATTCCCCGCAACTATTGCGGACTCTGCCCGCAGTTTTGCGGGTCTTGCCCGCAGTTTTGCGGGCAACCAAGCCGCAACGACTGCGGGGCAGTTGCGGGTAAAACCGCAATGATTGCGGGACGGTTGCGGGTAAAGCCGCAGCGACTGCGGGGCAGTTGCGAGTAAAACCGCAATGATTGCGGGACGGTTGCGGGTAAAGCTCGAAAGGAAGAAATGTTCATTATTTAGAAAAAACAGAAATAACAAAAAATCGCAACAAACATCGTAACAAGAAAAGCATTTAAAAAGTTAAAAGGCCCAAAACCACACAATAACATCGATTTCTATGGCAACTTCCTTTTGGCAGCTGTTGTTGTGTTCTTTCCGTCTCTCTGAACTTATGAAAATTGTTGAAAATCAACTTGCTCATTCCCTACCTTTCTACGAATGAAGACATTTTTGCTCGGATCGTATACAGCAGTTTTTATCTCATACCTTAAACCAATGATTTAGAACATGAATCGTGAGAGTCAACAACTCACATTACTTCAGTCAGTTTTTCAGGGAATATTTTCTCATTGAATAGAGTGTACTGATCGCGAAGCTTAGTTAGTTCAGCTAATCGTTGCGGCCACGTCTCTCCTAGAGACAAAACAAATGGATTCGTGTCCAACTCCGACATTGTGAAAGCATATCCTTCCGTTACAACTGATTCATTTAATCCAAAATATTGAAGCATAACTTCTGAAATACGATCATTTAAATGAGATTCATACGTTCTTAAACTTACTCCTAGAATTATCGATTAATGCCTTTGGCCTTTGGATTTCATCACTGAAATCGTCAGATAAAAAAGAATCGGCAACCACAAAATTGCAATCTGTAGAAAACATATTTCATCATTTGAAAACTTTTATAGAAGTTACCTTCAGCACCGACATATGTAGAACGAGGTTGGCCATTTCGTTCAAAAACTGAAAAATGTCACCCTATGTGTGTATGTATTCAATTTCTCACCTTCGTCCTCTTCTTCTTCTACTTCAGAATCAGAAGAAATTAATAAATGGTGTGAAAAGTCCTGCAATTCTCAATATATTATACGGAATTATGTTAACAACTCACCATTCTCCTCGATCAATCAGTTGAACGCGCGTCGAAATTGGCAGTTTTACGAAAAAACGAAAAAAAAAAAATATTTTTTCAAAATTAAAATTAAAGACGCCGGCAATGCTCATCACTGACGTAAAGTCAAAAGCGTCGCTTTTTTGGTGTCCGCAGTAGCTGCGGGCAAACAAACTAGCCGCAACCACCCCGCAGTCGCTGCGGAAATATCTCTCAACTTTTCAATTTTTTCGGCTACTCGATTCTGCTTATTTTTTGCCCGCAATAGTTGCGGGCAGTCCGCAACGATTGCGGCTCGACTGCGGGAAATTATCCGAG
>LR549388.1:0-34802 GCA_900536415.3 Caenorhabditis sp. 38 MB-2015
GAAATTCTTCATAAAAATGTACGATTTTTGATCACGCAAAAAATGATACATTTTCATAAATGCCAATGACAAAATGAGATTTCAAAAAAAAGGCTCTATTTTTTTTTGGAAATTCTTCATAAAAATGTACGATTTTTGATCACGCAAAAAATGATACATTTTCAAAAATGCCAATGACAAAATGAGATTTCAAAAAAAGGCTCTATTTTTTTTGGAAATTCTTCATAAAAATGTACGATTTTTGATAACGCAAAAAATGATACATTTTCAAAAATGCCAATGAAAAAATGAGATTTGAAAAACGAAAACCTATTTATTTTTTGAAAATTCAATGAAAAAAGTACGATTTTTGATCACGCAAAAAATGGCACATTTTCAAAAATGCGAATGAAAAAATGAGATTTGAAAAACGAAAACCTATTTATTTTTTGAAAATTCAATGAAAATTGTACGTTTTTGATAACCCAAAAAATGATACATTTTCAAAAATTAGAAAAAAAAAATGAAATTTCGAGAATAAAAATCTAATGTTTTTTTGGAAATTCTTCATACAAAAAGTACGATTTTTGATCACGCAAAAAATGATACATTTTCAAAAATGCGAATGAAAAAACGGAATTTGAAAAACAAGATCTAATGTTTAATGAAAATGGCCCGTTTCTAAAATTAACTCACTTCTTATTTCAGATTTCGCTGACTCTTCTCTGGTGGATTGAGCTGTGTTCGAGATCTTCTCCTTCGAATTCTCTTCAATTTGACTTTCTTCACTACACTTCTGGTCACCTTTATTTAATACATTGTTTGTTCTCTCTTTTACTCCCCCAAATTGTATCTCTCAAAATTCTTTCACTTGTTTCATGTACCCTTTTTTTTCTGTTTCGTCTTGGTTTCGTCCTGTTTCGTCATGTGCCATAATTTTAGTCTGTGATATTATTTTTCTCCTGTTTTTGATCATTTATGTTTTTCTTTTGTTCTCCCATTTTTATCACGAAATTGAAAATAAAAATTATAATATAAGTTGTTCGAGAGTTCATTTAATAAACAGTGAAAAAGTGAAATAGTGTTGAAAAGCTTCAAAGATGAAAACAATGAAAATAAATAAATGTAAAATAAAGTGGAAAAAAAAAATAATAAATTATAAAATGTACGTTTTTGAAAAATTTTTCTGGATTGGGAATACCGACAAAAAATGTATCTTTTTAATTTTTTTTTCCGGCCGCATGACAGTCATCGATGTTTTTCTAAAATGAGACCCTCATATATGAGTATTTATGGGTATGTACAGGTATTTACGGGTATGTTTGGGTATAAATGGGTACAAACGGGTATTAACGGGAGTGTGTACGGGTATATATGGGTATGTACGGATATGTACTGGTATGTATGGGTATATACGGGTATATACAGGTATATACGGGTATATGCGGGTATGTACGGCTATGTACGGCTATGTACGGGTGTATAGGGGTATGTACGGGTTTTAGTTTCAACCTACATCCGAAGCATTTGTGAGCAAAACATCGCAAACGAGATAAATAAAAGTTAAAGTAGATATCAGTGCCAACAAGAATATATGAATACTCAGACGATGTTCTTGATATCTTGTTTTCTTATTTGACTCAATCTTCTTTTTGTATAGTATTACCAAAAGTATCCGGAAGTATAATAAAAGAATAACCGGGCAGAGAATAGCAAATGATGAGATGATAATAATTAAAAATATATAGGTATTCAAGTCAGAGTTTATAACAAATAAAGTCTCCTTGTTTTGAAAATGTGTGTCACTGAAGATTATTACCGGGGAGAATAGGAAAATCGATATCAACCAGTGGATCATGATTAAAGTTAAGGGCTTGAAATTGCTCAATTCAAAAGTAATGGACGATTTTGGGCAGCAAACTGTTATATATCTTTGATGGGTGATCAGAAATACACCAATCAACCGGATGATAAGGGAGAATCGACTAGAATTAGAGAAAAGAGCTGCAGAAAATGTAGATTCTTCGGAGTAAATTAGGTCATTCCCAATTCCAAAGTATCGAGGGAGCATTATACTTATCACGAAAAATAGAGCAAAGAAGTCCACTATTGTCTAAAAATTATTTATTGATTTTTATGTGTGTTTTTTTCTATGTGTATAGTACCTGAGAAATAACAAATGTATAATAGTGACTCTGAAAAATTAAGCTATTCTTTCGTTTTTGGAGAATTGCTAGGAATATTAGAAAGTACAAGGGGAGGAAGAATATACTCTCAATTAGAACCAGTATAATATGCCAGGTTATTTGGAGCATTTTTCGTGAAGCAAAGAATATATTTTTTGAAAACGAGCACTAATGATGGAACGTCATAAAGGTTGTTATGGTTGCAAATGACTCATCAAAGTTAAGTCAACTTTAAAATTTAATTAATATTTTGTTAGTAATAAGGTAATAGTGTGAAAAAATTAGTATTTTGAATAAAGAGATCAGAAACATTTTTGACGTATTTTTAGATGCTGATCTTCCTCTCGTTAAATTAAAAAAAAGTATATTAGAATCCGAAGCTCAGAAAAAAATGCTATGTTTTCAAGTCGGGTGTTTACTATTTTATAAATACACAAAGAGAATTGAAATTTGTGCACTTTTCTCAAACGAAAAACTCAAACTCAGTTCCCACATTATAAAAGTTTCGAGCATACGTTCAAAAACTGTCATAACAAATGCACTATAAACAATTTTGTAATACGAGAACCCCCAGTCATTCACCATGAATAAGTTTGAAGAACGGGCCTATCTAATTTTATATGGTTGTTTTGAAACAATTTTTTATTTTTCAAATGGATTGTTGATCACTTTACTAATTAAGAACAAAGGTTCATCTGGAAATTTTTATGCCTGTTTCATTTTTAAAATTCCAGTAAAGTTCAATCAAGCTTTCGTGATGCACGTCGTAATTGCCGAAGTTTTAAGGAAGGTAAAACATTTTGTTTAGAGAAGGATTACCTGGAATCATATTAAGATTCTTTGAAATTTCGCGTAGTAAGTTGTTTGCTCATAAACTCTATGATAAGAGCTTTAAAATTGTGTATTTTTTTTAGAATCTTCAATTTTACATTGGTTGATTTTTTCAATACATGCATGTTCGTTTGAGGCAAGAATTCCAATACAATTCACAATGGCGGTACTTCGATTTTGGAACATTAATCAACCACATGTCACATTTACAAATTTTCAAATTCATTTTTCACTGATAATTTCATGGGTAAGATGTTTCCTTACTTTCAAAAAAAAAAAACGAAGACTTTATTAAGATTATGATTGCATCTCCATTAAGTTGTTTCCATTTGCTTGATAGGTATTACACAGACATTGATATAAACAATCTTCAATTACACTTTATCGGTATATCATTGATAATAGTAGTTATTACACTCACGATCAATATTATGCTCTCAATCGTCCTCCATTTCAAACTTAAGAAAATCGAAAAAGCAATAGGAACATCTCAAAGTCGAAAACTGTTCAGTATCAAAAGATCAGTAACTGGAAGTTTAATTATTACATTGATTATTTCATTTAACCACTTTACATATTTTTGTTCTGTATTGTTCCCAGTACAATACTATGGAATTCTTAGAAAAGTATATGTTCTTTATCGCATGTTAAGTAGTTTTTCAGTTTGTACGTTGAACTTTTTTCTATTTTATGTGATGAACTTAGACACTCGAAAAGCGGCAAAAGAACTACTTTTCGGTTCGTGTCTTTGAATGGTAATAAAATCTTCATTTATGTAGTTCACGAATACGCTTGTTCGCACCAATCTCACAATTTATGTCGGTGTATAGTTGGTTTGAAAACTAATAATATTTTCCACTGTTCTGGTTTCCAATTACAAAATATACGAAAAGTACATATTGCACAAAACGTCCAAAAGCACATATATCTCATTTTTTGATTGAATATAATCAATCAAAAAAAATGCATCGTTGCAATGAGAAAATGTTGTGAGATTTTGAATTATTTGTTTTTTAACTTGTCCATATTTTATATAATGAACTTAGACAATTGTTTTTGTTTTTGCTAGTAAATAAAAACTTCAAGATTGAAATGAAAAAAAGTATGTGAATGGATTTAAATTTGAGAGAAGTTCCGAGAAACTGAAACGAATTAGTTGAACATGATAAGTATTTTTTTTTCACATTTGGATGAAACAAAATACATATGGCTTCTAAAACGTCGTGTAGCTCCGAACATGTGTGATCTCTGATTAATGAATAGACGTTCAATCGAAACAAAAAAAAACAATATGGAAGTGCTTTGGATATTCAAAGTCATTCTTATATTCAACTGCATCTAGACTGCAGTACTCTAAATTATTTTTCTAAAATGTAAATTTTTGGTAATTTTATTATGCTGATTTCATGAAATGAAGAGTTCGGGTATGTATGGTTCTAGCGGTTGGTTAGATAATAATAATAATAATAATAATAATAATAGTAAACAGTTTTTGAACCAACTTGGGTCTCTTGTATTTCTCACAAGGGGGAACCTTATCATACCTAGGAACCTATACATCGTTCTGGAACCCTTATACTCTTCTAAGATCCTATTATTGTCACAAGGTAAAACCGTTTTCTCAAATTGTTCTACTCTTTTAACATTTTTCAGATTCAGTTTCTCTAATTTTTCTAGGCTTCTAATAATTTTTATGGGACAGTTTTTTTCAGTTTTAGGAGCTGGACTGATTTATTATAATGGAACCGCTATATCATTGAAATACAGCTATGTTTTTGGGGCCCTCGTACTAGGTTAGGACCAATATTTTAGTTCAGAAATTCAACTTAAAAAAAATAGACAATTTCCAGAAATCACTCCACCTTCTTCGTTATACGATAACATGCTCATACGACTTCAGAGCCATGCTCTCACTCATCATAACAGTTTTGTACTGTTATTAATTTACAAGGTATGTGGATTTTTCTAAAATTCCCAAACCTTGTGAGAAAATATCTATAACTTTTCAGAATATCATTCTCGATTTTAGAGGATATGTTCATCAAAAATTGAATCAAGCGGAATATTCAAACTTTGCTGTATCTATACTACAGTACTAATATATATTTTATTCTAAAAAATCGTTTTTTTTTTCAAGATTAGAATCAAGGTGGGTAGTTGTTAATGGATATTTGTATTCATAAGTGATTCAATCGAAGATATTTACATTTTTTCAGTGTCGTAATTCTTGCTTCACTGGATACATATACATACATAAGATTCTGATCTTATTAATAATATCAGTTTTGCACTTCTCTTGATCAGCAAGGTAAGCCTAGTTAGAATCCCTAAATCTTGTGGGAAAATATCTATAATTTTCCAGATTATTGTTCTCAATTCAAGAGGATATTGTTATCGAATATGGAGTTCCTATGCATTTGAATCAGCTCAATAACATTTTCTATCAACAACATTTTTGATATTTTTTAAAAATAAATATTATTTTTCGAACTATTTCGCAAGTTTCATCTTTATGACTCAAAAAACGTACGACCTCAAAGCATTGTACATTTAGTTCCGGACATAAGCATGTACATAAGTATGTGTCATTTGTGATTAATATATATCGACAAAGAAAATATTGTTGCAATGAAAAAATGTTTTGAGACTTTAAGTCGTTTTTATTCTGACTGTATCTAGACTACAGCACTCTAAACTATTTTTAAAAATTATTTCTTTTTGGGGAAAAAAAAAAATTTCTAGGAGAAAAATGCAGGTACGTATATATATATATGATTTTTTTGTGAAATTTATTTTTGAATTTAGAAATTATTTATGGTTGTTCTTCCAACTTCATTGTGGACTCGTAAACTGGAGTTGAAGAATTGGAGCCATCTTTGTGGAAATTGGTAACATTCCAATCTAGAAAATAATTTCACTTCAAGATACAAGTACTCCATTGTAGCTTTATTTTCATCAAATTCCGAGTTCACCTGCATAATCATCATGTCAACACTAATATCAAACATCGTTTTCAAATTTCTTTTGAAATAAAACAGATTTTTTTGTGATTCTTCTTTGCATTTTTGACACTAATAAAACAAAGATTCATTTTCACACACTGTCAATTCTGATTCTTATGTTAATGAAGACACAATTAAATAATTCTTCGAAAAAATATATACATAGATGAGCACAATACTCCAGCTAAGTGGTGTTATTATTTTCGCCGTTGTCTGGATACTTGGCCCATTTATTAGTATAGGCTTCAGTATTTATGTGATATTACATCCAGATTATTGGATCTTTGTGATTTTGTATTGCGCTTGGTTTTGGTATGATAAGGATACATCGAGAAAGGGATCGCATCCAAGGGTAAGACGTGTTTGAAGCAGTTGGCACTTTCTGAAATTGCTCGGTATAGGTATATATTTGAACATGTTTCTTGACATTATTAGACCCGTAGAATTCAAAAGTCATCACCTCGACTACAAAAAATCTCTCCTTCAAACTGTTCCATATGCTGAAAAATTCGGAAATGTTAAATTTTCATAAAAAAGAGCATTATTTTAGCTACATTTTACTTTTTTAGCCGACTTTTTTTGTTCAGTTTGAAGTGAGTTATGATTTTTTAAAGATGGGACACTTTTTTTATTATCTGAAAAACGAAAAAAAATCTAAAATTTGGTATATCCTGAATATTTCAGAAATCCGTCACCGAATGTTTCTTATGGAAAGGTCTCGCCTCCTATTTCCCCCTCAAACTAGTAAAAACTGTCAATCTCCCACCAAACCGTAACTATATCATTGGCTCCCACCCACATGGTGTGCTCTCAATCGGTCTCTTCACCAATTTCGCCACCAATGCGACAGGCTTCACTGATTTATTTCCCAATATCCAGCCCTATGTAATGACCTTAAGTTCGCAGTTCTATTTTCCGCTTCGTCGAGATTTGGTGGCAAGTTTCAATGTGGTGGATGTCACCAAAGAGTCTCTCAAATACCTGTTAACCAATAATAAGAAAGGGAATGCCTGTGCAATCGTCATTGGAGGTGCACACGAATCCCTCGAAGACCCCCATACCTGTATCTTGAAAAACAAAAAGGGATTTTGTAAATATGCCCTTCAATATGGTGCGGATCTAGTGCCAATGTATCACTTCGGCGAGAATGATGCCTATGACTTATATCCCAATCCAAAAGGATCCCTTATTCGATATCTTCAAGAGAAAATGATTGATATTATTGGATTTAGTGCTCCAGTTTACAAAGGGCTCTCTATCTTTGGCCTATATTTTGTGAGCCTTATCCCCAAAGCTGGGAAGATTACTACAATTGTGGGTAGACCTATTAGGTATGTATTTATGTGGATGGGAAATCATGAAGATTGAAAATTTCAGAGTTACACAGTGTGATAATCCAACGCAGGAGCAAATCGATGAACTACATGCGAAATATTGTGAAGAGCTTGTTAAATTATTTGAAAGCCACAAAAAATTACATAAAATCCCGAAAAATGTGCATTTGACCCTTAAATAAATATGATTCACCCGCTCTATTTATTTCCATACCTTTTTTATCTATATGAGTTTTTCTCCTCTTTTTTTCACAGTTTGTCAAGTAAAAAAAAAAAAAATCAAACAACTTTTTTTTAACCTACCTGCAACGTCATTTTCTGTTTTGCGCACAATTGAAGAGAACTACCTCACGAGACACTATTAGAAAAAAAGAGGTTGAAGGTTACAAAACTATTTCGGTCACAAAACATAAGTAAAGCATGTTATATAAATAGGTTAGGTTTTTTGAAACAAAATGTCTCAAACTGTTAGCTATGGCGTTTCTCCTTATTTTAGCAGCATTGTTCACCGTTGTTTTTAGTTATTATTTTGTTGTTTGGACATATTGGAAGAGGCGTGGAATTGCTGGTCCAACTGGTTATCCAATCTTTGGAAATGTTTTAGATTTACAAAGGAGTGAGACCCCTTCTTTTGTGAAATATCAAGAATGGACAAAGGTTTGACTCTCTTTTTTTATATCATGAATTTTTCAAATCATTTTTATAGAAATATGGAGGATACTTTGGCATCACTGAAGGTCTTAAAAAGACCTTGGTCATCAGTGACCCAAATTTGATCAATGAAGTGTTTGTCAAACAATTCGACAACTTCTATGGTAGGAAGCTTCATGGAACTCAAGGAGATCCAAATGAAGATGAGAACATTGACCTCTTCACCGCGGAAGGGTATCGTTGGAAAAGGCTTCGGAACCTATCCAGCCCTACCTTCTCAAATAACAGTTTGCGAAAACTAAAAGACACTGTAGAAGAATGTGGAGCTCATCTAATGAAGCATATTGAGAACGGTATCTCTAATGGCGAATCAATCAATATGGTGGAATATTACCAAGAATTTACGATGGATGTGATTGGGAGAATTGCAATGGGTCAACATGAATCGCAAATGTTTAAGAACCCATTAATCGAGCCGATTCGAGCGATTTTCTCTGGCAGTAAAAGTACGATTAATCTCCTCGGTAGTATCATACCAAAAGCTCATCTTTTGAGAAAATTGATCTTTGCGGTTCCATCAATTGGAAATCCAATGGTGAGAATTCATCAAATCGTTGACACTGCTGTTAAAAGCCGAATTGCTCAACGAGAAATCGATGCAAAAAATGGGATAGAACCTGGAGAACCTGAAGACTTTATTGATTTATTCTTGGATGTTCGAGCTGATATTGATATCAAGGCGGAGAGCAGTGAAGACTTCCGAAGGACAAATGGCAAAACGAACAGGCAACTCACGGTTGATGAGATTATTAGTCAATGCGGTTTGTTTTTGTTGGCTGGATATGATACAACTGCTCTCTCATTGTCATATTCGACATATTTGTTAGCCACACATCCTGAAGTCATGCGTGAGGTTCAAAAGGAGATTGAGGAAGAATGTCCAGATCCGGTAGGTTTTTTGAAATAGTGATTTAAGAAGTCAGATATTTGTTGAACATTTTATCACATAGGCATTCAGTTTCTTGAAGTCCTCCTGAAGGTCGGTGCGGTACAAACTAGGATGTTTGTTTTTTCGTAGTTGACTGGTAATATAGATCACACAAGTCTGCGGCAGGCTAGCCATATTTCTGCAGACCTTTTTTTGATTTCTGCAGACCCTACCTGTCCACATATGCTAGTTTTTTGGCTTTATTTATGTGAACAATCATGCGGTTGAACCTTTGATTCTAGAGATCAAAAATTCAGTTTTATGACCTACAAGGCCAGAATTTAATTAAGGTCGATTTCGTCAACCACCCATAAAAATCAATTTCAGGCTGTCCCCTTCGAACAACTCTCAAAACTCAAATACATGGAATGTGTTATGAAAGAGGCGTTACGTCTATATCCTATCGCAAATGTGTAAGTTCTCCTTTTCCGACTTTCTTCGGGTCGTTGAAAATAGTATTTTTCAGCGCCAACACTCGTCGATGCATGAAAACCACTCAAATCGGTGACCTCATCATTGAAAAAGACACAAACATCCAAGCCGACACTTGGTCTCTTCATTATAACAAAGATGTTTGGGGAGAAGATGCTGACCAGTTCCGACCAGAGAGATGGCTAGAATCCGACTTCCAAACCAGGTTCATGACTTTTGGTTTGGGACCAAGGCAGTGTATCGGCATGCGATTGGCGTATATGGAGCAGAAGTTGCTATTAACCCAGATTTTGAGAAAATATGACTTTGTGCCCGGCAAGAAAACTGATATTCCAATCAAGTTGGTGGATCACGCTATGGTACATCCAGACAGCCTATTTTTGCATTTGAAGCCAAGATATTGATATGCTATTTGTTGCTGTTGAAAGTGTATATTTTTCATGGATAAATACGTGTACGTAAAAAATGAATATATAGTTTGATCTACTTGCAACGTCATTCTCTATTTTGCGCAAACCATCCCAAGACACAATAAGAAAATTAGAGACTTTATGGAGAGTAACAAAAACCAATCTGGTCACAAAACATGAATTGGACACAAAATACAAATAAATAGGTTGAAAAAAAAACATTATCAAATCAGTCATGGCGTTTCTCATTATTTTGACATCTTTGCTGGTCATTGGTTTTAGTTATTATTTAGTTATTTGGACATATTGGAAAAGACGTGGGATTGCTGGTCCAACTGGTTATCCAATTTTCGGAAATGTTTTAGATTTGCTGAGAGGGGAAACTCCTGGTTTTTTGAAACTTCAAGAATGGTGAAAGGTATTTTTTAAGTTTTTTTTTTTGAAACATATATGTACATTGAGTTTTTAGAAATATGGTGGATATTTTGGGATCACGGAGGGTCTTTCGAAGACCCTAGTCATCAGTGATCCACATTTGATCAATGAAGTGTTTGTCAAGCAATTCGACAACTTCTACGGACGAAAGCTTCATGGTATTCAAGGAGATCCAAACGAAGATGAAAATATAGACCTCTTCACCGCGGAAGGGTATCGTTGGAAAAGGCTTCGAAACCTATCCAGCCCTACCTTTTCAAATAATAGCTTGCGAAAATTGAAAAACACTGTTGAAGAATGTGGGGTGGATATTATGAAGCATATGGAGAACGGAATCTCCAATGGTGAATCAATCAATATGTTGATATATTACCAAGAGTTTACAATGGATGTGATTGGGAGAATTGCAATGGGTCAACATGAATCGCAAATGTTCAAGAACCCAATAATCGATACAGTTCGCGCGGTTTTTTCTGGCAGTAAAAATATTATTGGGCTCATTGGGAGTGTTATACCGAAAGCTCATCTATTGAAAAAATTAATCTTCGCGCTTCCATCAATTGGAGATCCAATGGTGAGAATTCATCAAATTGTAGAAACCGCAGTTAAAAAACGAATTGCTCAACGAGAAATCGATGCAAAAAATGGGATAGAACCTGGAGAACCTGAAGACTTTATTGATTTATTCTTGGATGTTCGAGCTGATATTGATATCAAGGCGGAGAGCAGTGAAGACTTCCGAAGGACAAATGGCAAAACGAACAGGCAACTTACGGTTGATGAGATTATTAGTCAATGCGGTTTGTTTTTGTTGGCTGGATATGATACAACTGCTCTCTCATTGTCATACTCGACATATTTGTTAGCCACACATCCTGAAGTCATGCGGAAGGTTCAAAAGGAGATTGAGGAAGAATGTCCAGATCCGGTAGGTTTTAATGTAGACGTACATGTGACTTTAATGAAGTTAATTTCAGGCAGTCACCTTCGAACAACTTACCAAACTCAAATACATGGAATGTGTTATGAAAGAGGCGTTACGTCTATATCCACTAGCATCAATGTAAGTCTATTTTTTGATTTTTTTAATCCACGAAAATCGTTTGGTTCAGCGCCAACACTCGTCGATGCATGAAAACCACTCAAATCGGTGACCTCATCATTGAAAAAGGCACAAACATCCAAGCCGACACTTGGTCTCTTCATTATAACAAAGATGTTTGGGGAGAAGATGCGGACCAGTTCAGACCTGAGAGATGGTTAGAATCCGACTTCCAAACCAGATTCATGACCTTTGGATTGGGACCAAGACAGTGTATCGGCATGCGATTGGCGTATATGGAGCAGAAGTTGCTATTAACCCAGATTTTGAAGAGATATGACTTTGTGCCTGGCAAGAAAACTGATATACCATTAAAGTTGTTGGACCATGCAACAGTTACACCGGAAAGCTTGTTTTTGCATTTGAAGCCACGATATTAATTTCAAAAAATATGATTTTTTTATGTTAAAAGTGCACATAATTCGCTTGTAATGAATATTTTCTCGCATAATGATGAATAAAAAAAAATTGTCGACTTGTTTAAACCAGGTTGATCTGGGTTTCAAACTTATTTCGAAACTGTTAGAAATATTTTTTCTTTCGATACGCTTTGCTTGAACAATAGTGAAAAATTCATGTTCGTTCTCATCTACACGAAGGTTTGAAGAATTGACTTTTTATTTCGGGTGCTATGGTTCAAAAAAAATGTGGTCATCTAATTAAATAATCACAAAGCGGTATGAAATCAAAGGTAGAAGAATTCATCCGTGTTAAACCATCTTCAAAAACTATATAAAAAATTTGGAATAATCGAAATGCACTGAAATTAAGAAAAATTTACGTTTCAAAGTTTTTATAAGTATTTAAAAAGAACAACTGAAAGTTGATACATACCTTTGCAGGTTTACTTTACTCTTTCGAAACATTCCATATTTTTAATTCCAATATTTTTTCATTCACCCCTGAAAAACCAATTTTCTTTCAGATTTTCCCTTGTTTTTGTTTCCAAAATGTAGTCTAGTTGATGATAAAAAGTATAAACAACACGTTTTGTTTTGAAGTTTTTTTTTTACAAAGTGTAGCGTTTAAAAAGGCCAAGTTTTTTCCTTCTTGCAATTATTTTATTTCATTGCAAATATCCAGGTTTAACTATTTTTCAAATTTGTTGGATAATTTTTTGAAAATCGTTATTTTTCACTTCCAAAAAATAGAAATCATAATAAAAATTACCTATTTTTTGCAGATGGATTTTCATAAACACGTTATTTTACCTATTTTTCTCGCCATTGTCGCTTATTTAGCATACTGGATGTTGTTCCCAGCCAAGGTTAGTTGAATATCCATACAAAATTCATGCATTTTGGCTGTTGATATAGCTGATAATTTGTTTTTAAAACTGATCATAAAAACTTCTGAAAACCTTCAGAACCTTGATATTGTTCTCATAAATTATATAGTAAAAATACAACTTGTCACAACATCTCAGCATTCGGTTTAGAGGTTCCATCCACCTGTAGACCGTTAGGGAGAACATCTGAATCCGCATATTTTTTGAAAAACCAGTAAAACTAACCGAATTTCAAAAAGTCAACAACGATTATTTGATTTCGTCTAGTTTCAGAAAAATCATTACATCCAATCAACATTTTTTATTCACAAGTTATTCACAAAAATATTATCAAGAAAATTTTAATTTCCCAATATAAAAATCCTGAAACGAAATCCTGAAAATCAAACATTCTTGTTTGAAATTTAAAATGGACTTGTAACAGCACTCCAGAACTCAGACTTACAGATTCCATCGATTTCTGAAGTAATCTAGGCCGACGAAATCAACGTGTCAGTTCTCTGAATTCATCAAGGCAACGTTTTCAATTCCTTGTTGGAAGATAATTTTCAAGAAAATTTTAAATATAACGCTATTGAAACGTAGAAGTGGCGGATTATCTTCGCATCACCAGGCCGAAAATCCGATTCCTACCCTTCTCATATCTATCTGTTTCAGATCGATATTCCACAAAACGGTTATTTTGGAAGGGGTCCAGTTCGAAATGATAACACCCTCATCCAACCCTTCAAAATCAATGTTGATCAAAAGATTCTCGACGATTTGAAGCTTCGCCTGGAAAATTCGCGAGTTTCACACGAAGCTCTTGAAGATTCCGATGACTTCTACTATGGCTTCAACGCCAAACACTTGATGAAACTACGCGACCACTGGCTCACTAAATACGATTGGCGGAAATATGAGAACATCCTCAACGAGTTCCCCCAATTTACCACAGAAATTGAAGGCTTAAAAATTCATTTCCTTCATGTCAAACCACCCAAGGATGTCTACAACGATGTCCGACCATTGTTAGTGTCTCACGGGTGGCCAGGGAATGTCTTCGAATTCTATAAATTCATCCCAATTTTGACTAACCCGAAAAAATATGGAATCCAATCAGAGTTCGCTTTTGAAGTCATAGCCCCATCAATTCCCGGATATGGTTGGTCAGACCAGCCGAAGAAAACTGGCTTCTCCCAAATGGCCTGCGCAAGGATATTTCGCATACTTATGCTCCGCGTTGGTTTCAAGAAATTTTATCTCCAAGGCGGGGATTGGGGTTCCATTGTGAACATATTGATTGGAAAAGGCTGGCCGGAAAAGTATTAGTTTCTTTGCGTAGATTACTGACAAGAAATATTGTTTCAGCGTTCTTGGCCTTCACTTGAATATGATAAGCATGTTGCCTGGAAGTAGTATCATCGCTATTGGCTATGAGTTCGTAGGGACCTTATTCCCTCAGATTTTATCATCGCCGAATCTCTCCAAAGACTTCAACATCATCTCAAAATACCTAACATTGGCTGTTGAGACGGGCTATTTTCACATCCAGGCGACTAAACCGGATACCGTTGGTAGGACAGTAATGTTAACTCTGAAATAAAAGAACAATTTTCAGGCACAAGTCTAAATGATTCACCGTTGGGTCTGGCAGCCTATATTATAGAGAAATTTTCAACATGGACAAATCCTGCCGATCGGAGGTTACAAGATGGGGGATTGAATAGGTAATGCAGACAGAAGGTCTTTTTTGTATCCGGTGTAAAAAAAAAACTAGGAGACTCAAAAATTCGTAATTTATACGTTTCAAAAATTTAATTTATAATGGACATTTTTTAAATTGATTCGTTGAATTTTCACAAGTTGTAAATTTACACGTGATGATAGAAGACATGATTGTACATTAAACTTCAGAAAATTCACAAACGACGAACTTTTGACTATCGTAATGATCTACTGGGTGAATGGAAACATTGTCTCATCCACCAGATTCTACCGTGAAATGTTTCTTGACCGACCAATCATTGGGCCACTTTTAAGGTATTTCCCAATCTCCCCTACAGCCCTAACATTGTATTTGTTTTAAGACAATACACTTCAATACCATGTGGACATGCTAGTGGTCTTCATGAGATCTACGATCGTACGCCGATCGAAGCATCTCGTCAACTATACAATATTACTCATCACAAGGAGATTGATATGGGACATTTTGGAGCGTTTGAGGAGCCGAAGCAGTTGGCAGAATCGGTTTTTGAATTTGTTGAAAACTTATAAAAAAAACTTATTTATTTATTTGTATTCGCTAGGTTTTTATGAACATTTCCATCATCCGAGTCTTTGAGTAAATCAACCGCGTGCTTCAATATCGGCTCAATCACCTCCCAACACTCTTTCACTGCCTTGACACTTCCAGGTAGATTAATAATCAACGTACTGTCCAAAATACCAGCGATCGATCGAGAAAGTGCGGCCATTGGGGTAGAACGAAGGGAGTGAGTGTGAATCGCGACTTCGAGACCAGTACACCGACGATCGATAAGTTGGAGAGTTGCCTCTGGTGTGACATCTCTTTTCGCAAATCCAGTACCACCCGTGGTGATGATTACATCCGCTCCAGAAGTTTTCAAATCATTCAAAATATTCACAATGTGCTCGATCTCGTCAGCAACAACACTGATTTTCACAGGCTCATCCAATTGGAATCTGAAAAAAAAACTCTATAAACTATTTTTTTTTTCTATTTTTATCATCATCAAAGTCTGATTTTTGATATATTAAACTTTTTCGATCTTTTGAATTCCTTCAATAGGTTCGAAAAATCAACTGACCATTTTTTTCGTCAAACTTCAATTCCAAAATTCAAGCGTGATTGATGGATTGTTTTCATAAAAAATATCATTTCAATATTTCTATTATTCATAACATATACTCACGTGTTAATAGAGGCAAAACATTTCCGACCAAGAGAAGAATCTCCTCAAAACCACTGGACACATGTATAGAAAATCAAAATCAGCGAAAAAATGATGAGAGATTTGTCAAATCATCAAAGCAATCAATCAATCAGGTTGATCTTATCACTCATTCGAAATGAGAAAAATAATAAAACTTTCTTTTTATCATTTCACGTGACAATTTTTTTTAGGTGAGTCAAACCTACTTGGAAGATGAAGTTAGAAGATTTTGCAATTGAGGTCCACTTTGATCAACACGTGTTCCAGCCACGCAAGAGTCGCTTACTGAAAAAAAACCATTCTGGAACTGTACTGGAAATAACTAAAAAAAGTACAATCATAGAATGACCCCTATACATAGCTTATCTACATGATCTCATCGATTTTTACGTACATACGTATATACGTCCATCCCAAGTACACTTCAAATCTCTCATGTATCAATTTTAATTCGATTGATAAAATGATCAATGACATTTTTTCGACCAAAAATAAAAACGAACCTGTTACAATCGACACTTTCATATTGATGATGATGATGATAATACTAATGAGTCTGAAAATCGCGTAATTTATGGGTTTGTTATGGAAAAACAAACAGAGAAATAAAATGGGATTTGGTTGAAGATCACTTCTGCACTAACTATGGAATTTTTGGGCGGTTTCGTTGGCTGGAAAATTTTTACAGAAATGCGCCTTAGTTCTTTTGAAAAAAGAACAAAAATCGTGGTCGAAAAGTTTCATGAATTAGCTCAAACGACAAAAATCGTTGCCAGGATTCAACCCAAAAACGAAACTTCCAGAAACGTTAGGTGTCTTTTTCAATTTGATGAATCAAAAATATCGGTTTGAGATCATTTTGTGGATATTGTTCTTGAATAGTAGAACCATCATTGAATTTTTGTTCGAAATTCGCTTCTTTTTTTTTCTAAGTTACCAAAAAAAACTTTTTGAACTCATTTCCACTTCTTTAAAAAAAGAAAAACGATTTATCGTTGCGAGACCAAACAATTGAAACGTTAAAGGTACACTTTAGCAAGCAATTAATTGGTCTAGCAATGACTGAAATTCAATTTCCAAAAGTACTATAAAATATATCATACTCGGTGCCAAAAACACACTGTTCCATTCAACAAACGCTCCAAAAAATTTAAAAACTGATTTATTATAATGTCTTCGAGATCATGTATATACAAAAAATATGTACAGTGCGAACAATTTCAGAAAAAAATCAGTTTCTAATTCGAAACTTGAACAATTCTTATCGCGACAGCTGATGGGTGAACATCAGTGATTGGGATGAACAACTTTTCCGATCTTGTCGAATCTCGTCGACGCGGGAATGGGCATGGCTCCTCTTTCTCCTCATCCGATTCATAAATCGCTCCAGTCTTCGTGTAGCTCATTTTCCTACGAATCTTCTCGATGAGACTAGTCGGTCGCTCATTCTTCTTCTTGTCGATGTTCTTAACACGCATTACAACGTTGACATCTCCTCCGGAAGTGTTGGAGGATACACGCATCTGAAATGTGAAGTTTCAGTTTTGAACTCAAGGTAAAATAAAATATTGCTTACCACATTTTGTTGTTTTTCACTAAACGCTCTTTTCAATTCTCTGGGTTCTAAAGTAGCACCATTCGGATTTCCACATACTCGAATATCACCCTCCGACAAGTACCTTTGTCTTGGTTTTGGATTCGGCATCTCGTTTTCCTGAAAAATGTCAAAATAAGTTTTGTTTCGAATAGGGAAACACAACTAACCTTAAAACTTCTCTTCTCCACTTTCACAGCTTCATTCAGTTCAAGGTTGCTGTTCCAGCTTAGGCGAAAATCAGGAGTTCTTTGGAATCCGACAAATTCGCCAAGCATACTAGTCAAAGAGCCACGTCGCATGTTTTTTTTTTTCGAAATAACAAAAAATGCCGAAAATTTGAAACCTAAAAGAAAAGGCCGCCCCCCTCCCCCCCAGCCTCCTCACATACAAAAAATGAGAGGCGGAGCTTAGTGATAGTTTGAACTTCATGTTTTGTTATTATTATTTTTTCAATCGTAATTTTTGTCGTGGAGGGGGGAGAGTAATAGAGGATCTAAGGAATCATATGATATGACCAAAACGAGGTCTTGTGACAACACAAAAACTGGATATTTTATGCAAAGATTTTCTAAACTAAGATTTCTGAACAAGTTGGAAAGGGGTGTGAAGTCATTTTCAGTTTTGTACACTGTGATCTATGAGATCTACGCGTGCTACCATTAGATTTTGACAAACCACAAAAGCCTGGAAACTCCGCAGAGATCACATTTTTCAAAAAATTACTCAAGTACAGGCCAAAACTTAACATGCTCTCCATTAATAATATGAGTTGTTCTATTGTGTGAATGGATTTTTCTACAGGTTCAACTATTTTCTGGAAAGCTCGTATTCAATGATAACTATCCTTCGGTCTGGGTCTCATCACGAATAAGAATTAGGTTGTAAAACCTTTTCTGCTCTTTCGCTACTCCAATTTCACCTTGGAAACCTTTATTTTTCATTGAAATCTCATATTCGTACACGTGAAGGATACACATTTCCTTCCATTCGTAGACATCCTTCTCATCACAAGATCAACGACTGTTTTTAATCGGCCCGCGTTCATCCATGTTAATGAAAATAATATAATATCAATCTCATCGGCGCCAACCTATTCGGCGCCTAATTCAACACAAACTTGATAGATGAATGGGTGCGAGAAATTTGGTAGTATCATTTCATTTTATTTTGAAATCACCGAAAAGGATAGTATCAAATACCTTTTGTTGATAAGAGGAGAGAAAAGTTGAATTAAGTTTTAAGGAGAAACGTTTTTTCTAAAGATCAGGGAAGGTCTATTTTTAGATTGAGATATTTTTAGATATGTACTTTTGTTATTTTCAGGAGTCTACAGCATGGTTTTGGTCATTTCGACCCAATAAATCATGATGTTCTGTAATTTAATGTTCTGTGTTGTAATACATACTAAAGTAATAGCTAATTTTATGACGATACAAAACAATGGCAAAGGAAAACAAATAAATAAAAATAAAAACATACCGGTTTTTGTCATACAACATATAATAACATATCGCAAATTAATTTTTTTTTTTGAAGTAATATATGTGAAACGTATCAATTTTTCCCAACAAGAGCCATGGCTGAGAAACTGAGTTGTTGAACATTGTCCATCAATTCTTTGACAGCTACCGCAGCGTCTTTGATTAGTGTATCATCGGTGGTTTTTCCAAGTGGGCGTGGGAATGGAGCACATGAGTCTGAAAAAAAAACATTTTTGTTATACATTATTAAGACGCCTAGACAACTCAATATCTAAAGATTCTCACAATCCTTCTGTGTGTGTAACCCCTCAATTTCTACACCAGAACCAATGAAAGCAAATAGCACTTTTGCGAAACTATGATATTTTGCGAAAAACAATAAATTTCAAAGATTTTTCTAAATTTAAGAAATGCATTCTAAGGGTTGTGAGAATTATTTTCTAGAAATACAACGTAAAGAATAAAAACAAACTTTAGTTTGAGATTAGAATTTGAATCTAAGTCTAACAGAACTGAGTTTTATAACTAACATCAACAGAAATCGTGAGATTTTTTTGGAGACCAGAGCCAAATATAGCATCATCAGCCTTCAAAATATTTTCAGCAGAGCGTATTTCAGCTGTTTATTGAATTATGTTTATTTTTTCTTTTCGTTCTCATTTACCCTTGGCACTGATTTAGAGAGGTTCACATAACTGATAAAAAGTTGTAATTTAAGAATTCAAAAGTTCCCGTCAATAAGTTCTATGATTTTGCACTCAATGAAATTCGTATTTGAAATATTACTATAAAAGTGAAAATTGGAGAAGATCGTTGAGACTTTTGAAAGAGCTCGATTATTTTTTATAATCATTTTTTAACATACCAATTTCATACAAATCTCCATCCTTGTTGACATAAGTTATAAAATGATACTCAACATTATCTGGCTGGTCAGTTTCTCCCTCTTCCGCTGTTTCCTCATGCGCTTCGGCTAGCTCAGTGTCCTCCGAGAGCAAATCCGACCTCTCATCTTCACCAACCAACTTTGCCTTCTCGAACCAATTCTTGAATTTTCCATCTTTGATGTTGATTCGATTCTCAAGATTTGCCAATGAATGGAAAAGAGCAAAGGTTCCACAGGCGTTGCCAATGTCCTCGCTCTGATTCATGAAGAAAACGTCTTGAGGTTTCTCTCCTTTTTTTTCAACTTCCTCATATTTAGTTTCAAGAAATTCTCTCGCTTCGCTACTCGGAAAACATAGAATCATAGCCAGTTGTGGTTTTGGAATAAACTCGAGCATTTCTTCATCGAATGAGAAAACATCGACGCATTCAACACCTTCGACTCCGATTTTTTTCAAAAACTGAAGAAGATGGTCCAGTTTTTTCTATTTGAACAAAAAAATCTTACCGGGTTGATAGTTTCCGGATTTGATTCAAGAGCTTGCCAACCGCCTCCGCCTTCTCTAGCTGACATTTTTTCTGAATTAAAGAAAATATTACCTGAGATTTTAAAAAGTTTAGATAGATGTGAAAAGTACGAACACATGCATGCAAAAAAAAGAAGGCAAACTGGAAGCAATAATTTATTTAGTTAATCAAATCAAAGTCGCGAGAATTGAAAAAGTTTAGTTTTTGACCAGCGCGATTGCCGAGAAGCTGACATTGTCCAGCTTTTCGATGAGATGTTTACAAGCGTCTCCAGAGTCTTTGACAAGTGTCTCATCACTTGTCGTTCCAATCTCTCTGGCGAACTCACGTCGAGAATCTAAACAAATTTTTATAATGAAAGATATATTTTCATACATGATATACATACCGATCTCGTACAATTTCCCATTTTTCGCCACATAGCAAATGAAATGGTGATTCACATCCGTGACTTGAACTGACTGTCCAGTTTGAGCAGCGCTAGCATGAATTTCCGACAAGTTTTTATCTGAAAAAATAAATGTTCTGAGTGTTTCTAATTTTAAAAAAAACGTTACCTGCTTGAAGTAACGCAGATCTCTCTTCTACTCCAACCTTCTTCGCATCATTCAACCATTTCCCAAATGACCCATCACCTTAAAAACGGGATTTCAATTCGAGTAAACGAAAAATTATCATCTTCTCCAAGAGGACTACACGAACATTGTTGTTCGATGAAGCATGTTTGCTTGTTCGATAATTTTTAAAATAAAATACTTTCGTTTAACACTGTATTTTAGACGGGACAAATCGAGAGAGCTGACATAGAGAAGTGAAGCAAGCGTGCTCTACTGCTTGATGGGAGATTTGAAATTTTGAATTCCCGCGCGTCTCTTCGTTGCAAGACCTTTCTAATTCTCTCAAAAATGAACACTATCTCGCTTTCTCTAACTGCCTATGGCATTTTCTCTCATTTGTCCCGGCTTTCATTGGGCTAAAATGCAGTGTTAAACGCGTTTTTTTGTTGTGACTTCTCTGAAAAGATACTAACCGAGTGAAATTCGATCTTCCGAGTTAGCCAGAGCATGAAACAATGCGAAAGTTCCACAGGCATTCGCAATTTTCTGAAAAACCTCCTGAGTTGAGAATTTCATGCTCAATTTTGAAATACCTGTTTCATAAAGAAAACCGAATCATCCGCCGATGTAGCTGAATTATAGATCGGTTTCATGATTTCATCAACTTTCTTGTATTCAGGGAAGCATAACAAAACCGCAAATTGTGGTTTATCAATACTTTCATCGTCGAAAAACAGGACATCGACCGCTTTAACTCCAGTCACCCCAATTTTTTCAATCATCTGAAAATTTTGATTTATATTCTGGAACCCCAAACTTTCTCAAAGCCTACCGGATTAATGACATTTGGGTTCGATTCAAGGGGAGTCCAAGTAGCCATTTTTCCTGAAAACCTGAATTTTAAAATACGTCAACGCCGAATATATAAATTTTCCGAAGTATTCAAATTTTATTACACAAGTATTTAAGTAAATAACTGAAATCCATTGAAAATGAAGAAAGAAAAAGCATTGGGTATGCTATAAAAACCGAAATAGAGGGCGGAGCTAGTGCCTGGCTCTTGTTTGGGGCATGCGACGCGCGCGCTGCAAAGAAGCGCAGATCAATACTAGAGCCACAATAACATTTTAATTAGAAACGAAGGGGGAAAAATAGATATTGTGTTGGTGGTGTTGGAAGTTTACCAAAATAAGAACAACCCATAGGAACAAGTGACTTTAAAAATGAAATAAATAATTGAAGGCTAACAAAACATAGATGAGCACAAATAATGGGAAACTTATTTTTGCTTCTTGGTTTCTTTTGGGCTGTTGTTATTTCCATTTTTCTTGGCAGAAGTGTCGCTTGAAGAAGATTCTGCAAAAAATCACGTTTTCACTTCCTAAAAAAAATCTATAAATACCTTTCTTATCTGTCTTCTTTTGAGATTGTTGTTTTTGTTGATTCTTTCTTGGTCCAGTTGGGAAGACTTGATCAATGATAATGACGATGAAGAATCCGAGAACACATCCAAGAGCCAAAGTGACACCGGCGAAGAGTCCGTAGCTGGCCCATGATGGGACACCTTTGTCTTCGACCAAATGGTTGTGGAAGTCTCGGACAGCCATAGAGAGTTTGAAGAAGACAGCGACGACGGCCATTCTAGAATAATAAGGGATTTCTAATCTGTTTGAAATGTGCAAAATAGAAAAATGTCTCCACTTGAATATTTAATTGAGAACAAAGCTACACAAGTTCCGGTAAAGATGGATACTAACTTCAAAAAAGATAATGATAGGCTAAAATTGAGGATATGCAATGATTGTCAAAAACAAAGCCCAACATCATAATTATTATCATTTCAAAATATGCAATTATAATATTCTCAGCAAGTCGAGTTTCATTTATTCAGATTTGAATTTGAAGTTTTCGATAGTTAGTTTATGTTAAATTGAAAAAGTGTTCGAATTTTTAAAGTTTTAATATTTTTTAAATGTGATTTCATGATTGAAATTAGAAAAATTTTATGAGTTCAGTTTCAATGTGAATTTCTTCGTATAAAACTAGATATTTGTTTGAAAATCACTATCTACGTTTGAGCAAGGGTTGATTTTATTGAAAATCTAAATTCGAAATTAAATGAAGCTTCTTTTTTTATTTATTTTTGTTTTGCAAACTTTGATTTCCGACTGTATTAAACTTACTGTTTCGAGTTTGGATGTTTGTAGTCTGGAACTGGATCGATAACACGGTACTTCTTATCTTCGACAAATGAGATGAAATCATTCTTGTCACGAGCTCCACTGTATTGACGGAAAACTCCATCTTTCACGCTGCAAATTTTACATTTAAATCAACAGAAAATGTCAAGTTCACTCACTGATAGATAGTTGGGAGTGCGGTGACCAAGAATCTTCCAGAAAGTCCCGGATTGACAGTGACATCAACTTCTCCAACTTTAATTCCAAGATCGTCGGACCAATCGGCGAATGCGTTCCATGATTTTTGGAGATCTTTGCATGCAGGACACCATGGTGCGTGGCTGAAAAACGTATTATTTATTCTTTGTATTCATGAGTACAATTTTCTTGTTTACCAAGAAGATATTTTTTTTTGTACTTGCTTCATTTGCCAAATATACTTTTTCATTCATCAATCATGTATAGTCGATTAATCTCGACATATGATTGAGATGATTCACTTGAACTAATATCAATTAGATGACCTCATAAAAACAAATTATAACTTTTTTGGTGGACTGAGAGAAAGGGACCAAATGTTGTTCTTACTCGGAGGATCCCTTTCTTTAATTTGAAATTGTCTTTTGTTTACGAAACAGATTTACTTTGAGAACAATATTTTTTGAAAAATCAAATTTTAAGCTTAGCATAGTTTAAATTTCATTTCTTAAAATTTAAAACTCTCAAAACTGAAACCAATAAATGTTTCTGTTAGGCTGGGTTCCGGAATTATTTCTTGTAACGAAGGAATGATAACCAATTTAGAGTTGAGGTGACAAACACTCAAAAAATTAAACTTTTTAGTTCAAATTCTTTTTTTTTTCTATTACCCTGTATTTTAAGGTTATAGATTGTCACCTGCATTTTCAGGTCATAGATTTCTACCTGTTTTTTGCAGGTTGAAGAAAGAAGACTGATTAGCAAGATGAGTGACTTGATTCAAAACTTAGTTCCGTGTTTTTCAGTTCCGAAATTGCAACTTCCACGTGTTTCAATTTTGGAATACAAACTGAGGGATAGAGAATCTAGGTTTTTCATACTCTGGATGAACATTACAGGAGATTTACAGTCTACGCAAATAAACGAAAAGCCATAATTCTGGATTTAAAGTTTTTCGATTCAATTTCGAAAGTGATGTAATATGTTTTTTGGTGTCTTGTAGACATGAATTGTTGTTTATTTACTATCACTCTATCAAAAGAAAAAATAAAACTGCAAAACTCACAATTCAATCATCCATTCTCCTTTCATAATATCGGTCCAATTTTCCTCGTTCAAAAAGATCAATTTGGACGATCTTGTCGGCCCGGCCACCGCCAATCCGATCAACCCAACCAAGCACACCAATCGAAGAAGCATTCTGCAATGATATATTTAACTCAAATGAAATAACCCAATATCAAGATATCACTAAATATTCTTTGCAGTTCGCCATACCGGTTTTCTAAAGCCACGTTTACTATGATAAGAAAAGCGAGATCAGAGAAAAAGGAAAAATGAATGTGTATAAAATGAAAAAGCGAGAACGACGAATAGTTACCGTACGACTACTACTACAGTATATTACTGTACTCATTCATTCATGATCAATTAAAATAACACAACACGGAACAGAGGGAGGAACGAAAAAAAAAAAGGATGGGATGGATGAAGAACAAAATGCATACTACCACTATAGAAAAAAGAAAAGCGGCGTTGACACATCTTCAGGGTCAAGGATATTGTCTTGCGCGCTCGCTGCTGCCCCCACTCATTTCGTGTTCTTCCATACCGAGAATATGTATATATATATATATATATATATACATGGATAAATTAGACAGTCGGTCGTCTCCGTTATCTCTCCGATTATCGATTCGATGAGCTATGGTATTGGAATCAGTGAAATTGGGTCGGTTATCGCGCAGCAAAACAGAAGAAAAAAACCAAACAAGAAGTGGAGACAAAGGATAAAAACAGCTCTGATCAGAAAAAAAAATATTCTAGTCGATTGGACTGGAAAGATAAGAGGTTAAATTTATGATCAGCTCAAGAGATCATATCAGGTATACGGTATGGTTTATGGGGATCAGAAGGTCAGATTGAATAATATAATGAAAAAATTTTGGAACCGAACATTTTTAGCACTATTTTTTGAGAACAGTACTACATAGTACCGAAAATACAAAGAAATTTTAGATCAGAGCACATTCTTCTCAACCGGATTAGAAATTTTTAAGCTTGGAAACGTTCGCCAATTTTTACAATTCTTCTTTAGTTTAATTCTATTAGATGTTGTTTTAATGTTTTCTTTCCAACATTATTTGTTTTGCTGATTAACATACTAATAATTCAAATGGCTATCAGTATGAAAAGATCGACATTTACTGAATGACATGAATCAAAAATTATATATTTGAACAGTCTGATCGGGAATTCTTAATGTATTTTGAACCCTGAAGAACAACATGACAACCCAATGTTGAAAAATTTGAATGAAACATTTAGAAATGAAAATGTGCTCTATAAAAGCAACATTTGAAAAACTACATTAAGCAATAGAGCACATCTGTTTCATTTGGTTGAGTTTAATTCTCTAATTTTTGCTTTTAAAAAAAACAGTGTTCTTTTCCAATTTTGATCTGAATATGCTCGGAAAAATTCATTGCGGTCAAAAATTCAATCAACTCCGCCCAGAACTTGGAAATCTGGGGCTGTATAGATTATTTTCGTGAATACGACCACTAAGCTGAAAAGTTATGGGAAAATTGGTTTTGGCATACGTTTGAGGATGGAATTCTTAACTTTTGGTGAACCTAGACTGGATAAAAATATGTAGTATTTATAAAAGTTTACCGAAATCAAAAAAAAATTGAAATTTCGTATCCGATATCATTTAAAAAAAAACATCATAGGCTTTCAGGCAATAAACAAACGCTTAAAAACTTTCCAGCAATTCAGCATAACCTATTCATACAGGCACTTCTTCAAAAAAAACTTCACTCACGTTTTCGGGTTTTGATTTTGTCAATTTCTGAAGCCTAGACCCAAATTTTCTTATTCTTTCGTTGTAAATAGGTAACAAATCCTATAAGTAATAAAAAACTTTCACAAACCTTGGACTCAAAAATCAAACGTGAGATTCTATAAATATATTATATGTAACCTAGATAAGAATCTGAACCCAGCCACTCTTCACTCAAAAACAAAAAACAAAAATATTGTACTATTGTTTATTCTTACAATTGTAAAAATGCGCCTAAAAAGTGTTTCGCTATTCAATTTCCAGAAATTTCGCAACATTTGCAAAACAAACAAAACCAACTATCAGATTTTAGTGTAAAGAAAATAAGTCTAATCTTGCAGACAAAATCAAGGAAGTTTATTCAAAGAAAGACAGAGGAATGATATTTTTCGCAGATCGCTTCAAGTTTTTACCGAAAATCTATCGGCTTTTTTCCCATTTTCTGCGCGTCAAAAACCAGTCGGTCAGTTTTTCGATGCTTCTTCTTCTTTCTCTTTTGGATGAGAAAAGAATGTATAATTGATTCACATAAAAGATACATACAGGAATTTCGTCTAGAAACATCACATTGGAATTATTATTATTAATTCAAGTAAACTTATTAGTGCAAATGGTCATCTAGACCTGAAAAAAACCTGTTCTTTTTGTTTTCAGTTCATCTGGACTTTGAATGAGAGAACGGGTCTTACAGTTTAAAAAAAAGAGAAACAAATATACACGTTGTTAATGTAAGGTTAACATGAACTTGTATTTGAAAAATAAAAACTAGAGCTGGATTGGTGCAATATACAATATTCATTTTGCTATAAAACGGCTACTTTAGAAACATACAATACTGAAATTATAATATAATTTTTTTTTAGTTACATCCATAGGACTCGAGTAAATTTTACATATTTAGATGTTGGCATCATCGCAAGCATTGAGAGCGTCATCACGTTCCTCTTCCAATTCCTTGAGAGTGGCGGCGATCTTGGTTTTGGCGAAGTCGTCAAAGCTCAAGCCTTGAACAATTTTCCATTCCTTGGTGGCGGCATCGATGGTGACTGGGAAAGAGAAGACGAGTCCTTGTGGGATTCCGTAAGACCCGTCGGATGGAACGGCCATTGAGACGAACTCTCCCTGGAAAATTTCAAATTACAGAGGTTTTGAGATTTTTTGGGGTAGTTTATGACACATCCATGGTGTATATTAGAGGGTTTAAGATGTAATTAGAAAAATTAGGAGCACACTTTCACAAGTATACCTCAAAAGCAAATTTTCAGAGTATTTTTTTGTTTCTTTTTTTAAAATGTATTTCTGCTTTCAATTTTTAACTGAAATTCTGATTTCGATCTTGCTATGACTCTTTTTTTGTTAAATCGATGTAACGCTGAAGTTTTCTTTTCTAGGTCTCTTGTCATATTTTAATCGATCGCGAAATAAGGTTAACGACCATCGATTACATCGGTCCGCATAAAAACTCACAGCCTTGGTTCCGAAGTGCCAGTCATGAATGTGATCGCAAGCGGCCTTAGCAGCCGACATGGCCGATGACAACTTTCTCTTCTCAATGATAACAGCTCCACGTTTTTGGACAGTTGAGATGAATGCTCCTTGGAGGAAGGCATTGTCGTTAACAACGGTGGCGGCTGGTTGTTCGGCTCCATCTGAAACAAAGAACATTAGGCTCTCATTTAACTTCACCTCCAAAACTAACTCTTTCTAATAGTGGCGTGTGTGGTATCAGGGAATTGTGTGCTCGAGTGATTTCCCCAGATGATAACGTTCTTAACATCCCCAATAGTTGTTCCAGTTTTCAATGCCAATTGTCCCAATGCGCGGTTATGATCGAGTCTGGTCATGGCGGAGAAGTTCTTGGCTGGAACTTTGCCGGCAGCATATTTGGCAGCGATGAAGGCATTGGTGTTGGCTGGGTTTCCAACAACGATAACCTAAACCAAACAAAACTTTAATTCGAGTTTTGAATAACCTTGACCGATTCAATTGCGCAATAAAGTTTCAGTCAAGAATGGGGTGATTGATCAAATATATGATCAAATACATTAAATTTCACATATTTACAAAAATGGAAAAGAAGAGACACGTTCATGTTGTAGTCTTAATAGGCTACATTTAACTATATTGTGGCGACCTGTTTTATGAAGCGAGTGATCAAAGTGCACCTTGAAAACTCTTGTGGGACTTTGAATATTCAAAAAATCTTATTATGAAAGTCGATAATACTAACCTTGGTCGTTGGCTTGGCGAAATCGGCCAAAGCCTTTCCTTGCGCCTTGAAGATGCGAACGTTGGCGGCCAACAAATCCTTGCGCTCCATTCCTTCGCGTCTTGGCATGGCTCCGACCAAGAAAGCGTAGTCGACACCGGTGAACGCTTGTTGAACATCAGTGACGGCTTCAACACTGTGAAGTGTTGGAAGAGCACAATCTTGAAGCTCGAAGACAACTCCCTCCAAAACAGTGGCGCATTGTGGCACATCCAACAACACCAATTGGACAGGTTGTTCTTTTCCGAAGACGGTTCCGTCGGCGATGCGGATAACGATGGAGTAACCGATTTGTCCGGCGGCTCCGGTGACCAAAACGCGAAGTGGGGCTGTCATTCTGAAAATTGCAACTAAGAAATACTCGATACTGAAAAGGCGAACAATAATACGCTAAAATAAAAGAAATGAAACGTAGTATTGTTTGTCGAAAGAGAGTTGCCTCTCTATCTTATCAACACTGATATTAGGGGTGAAATAAACAACAAAAAGAGAAAGAACAGCAAAAACAGAAAGAAAAAATGTCTCGTCGTCTGTTGACCTTGGAAAGATGGGCAAAGATAGGAGGGGAATTGAGGCGCCCAAAAAAACAACAAAAAAAAATGTATTGGACGGGATGGAACAGTTCAAAAACCGATGGCACGCACGAGGTTTTAGAGAACACGCTGTTTGTGCAAATATCGATAAAATCTCAGATACTTTGAGGTTGACCTCACTTCAAAGGCCAAATCTCTTTTGCTTTTTAGAGGGAGAGAGAGAAATGTTAAATATTTGTGAAATGAAAAACTGAAACAATATGAATTTTTGTGGGTGGAGTCAAAATGATCAAAAGGAAATAGTCAAAGATCACAAAACATAATTTGAACTATTTTCTACAGACAAACGTGATTAAATTTGGGAGCCTGCTGCTAATTTTTCTCTGATTTTCAGGTGAAAAAATATAATTTTGGTTGTTTTTGTTGTTGGTGCAAATTTGGAGTTAACTGAAAATTGTCTGAACTTCTTCTTTAAATATCTCTGAAATAAAATAATTCAAAAATCCAAATTGTTTTGCTGTGCTATTTTCGCAAACGTTTCCCTCGTTTGTTTTTCGGTGCAACGATTTATTTTGCAAAACAACATTTCCGCGGTTCGACTCAACTATTGACTAAAAACGACAGAAATCAATAAATATAACATTTCTCTGGCTCCAAAATACAGACATCACAGTTCTAAAAAATCGTATTTTAGGCTATCAACGTCAAAAAATTAACTTTCACACATCTCACATCAAAATTGGAAAAATAAACATTCAATTCAGCAAAAGAGAAGAAGATAAGAAGGTCCAAAACTTTTTCGAGTAGTCGTTGTTGTGTAAACTGGCCACGAGAAAACCTCGAGAGAAAACACATAGAGAAATAGAGAAAAAAATAAATGCAAAAACTCATGTTTTGCAGAAAACGTCACGTATTCAACCGAGGAAAACGGCACATGGAGAAAAAAATTCAAAAAAAAATTTATTAAAAATACATTTTTATTCAAAAACTATATACCATTGAAAATTATAAACTCTGAACATGATAAAACGTAACGCTGGAACTATTAATTATACAAATTTTTCATGACTCATTTGTCAAATATCGCCAATCATCGTCTTGGGCGAAAATATCGAACAAGTTTGGAGGAGAGGATAAGGTATTCCATGGGCGAAGATCCGATTCTTGGGGAACTTCCATTTTGATGAAACCATTCGAAGAGTTTTCCGAGTCCAGTGGTTCTGAAAATCGAAGTTTCAGGTGTAAGAATGGATGTGATTACAATTATGATATTTGAAAATCTAGCCTATACAACAAAAAATGTCTGCTTTGTTCATCTCGGGGGTGAAGGAAGAAAGTACCACATGTGATTAGTGATATTATGAAATATGATATCACTCTGTGATAAGAATAATAACAGTTTGTCTTGAGAGGTTATGGCTAATGATTTTGTGGTAAAGAATGTTTTTATGCATGGGCAACCCTATTTAGATTATATGTGGGTTCAACCTATTTAAACTGTCAGTAGAACTTTTTTTTCAAAAGGCTTCACAAGCTATTCACTTTGAATAAAATACCTGGTTTAATATCCATTGTGCTTGAAACCACTTCATCTCCATCATAATCATCAAAAGGTTCCGGTTTTGGTTGAAAACTATTATTGTGCTTATTTTGATCTTTATCATCATTATTATTATTGTTGGTTCTGTTATCTGCCGACGTCGACGAAGATGGTTCAAAACTCGAACACGCATGATTCATCTTGTACAGATACGCAACGATCGGTTTTCCCGAATTATTTCTGGCTATCATTTCGTAGGCTCCACTGATCGAAGGATCAGAAACTTGAACCTAAAAGAATAATATTTTTTGCGGCTTTATGTTTTTAGTACCTCAAGACTTGTCGTTGTGTTCGTCATCTCTTTTATTGCTATCGATTGCCGATCACCGCAGGTTTTTTGGAAATCATCTTTTTTTACATAGGCATACGAGTTATTGAGCGGATCTGTTGCTGTCAATTTATTCAAAGATTTGAGATCCCGTAAAAGATCGTCGATGTTTCCCTCTTGTTCTACAAGCGTTTCAACATGTTGCTTGAGCTGTTCTTGACGCACATGATCGGGAATATGATCTCTGAATAACAAACAATATGAGATAACAATGCTGATCAATTAGTGATTCACTTACAACCAGCGTATCGAGTTTTTTCCAATTTTCTCAACCATACCAATACCCTCTAGCACATTTGTTATATCGTATAATCGACGCTTCGGAACTGCCAGAAAGTCTGCGGCATCGTTCAAGTTCAAAACCTAAATTTGTTTTGAATATAGCGATTTATAGAAAGGAAAATTGAATTTACCTTATCTTTGGTAATTTGCCGGAGCATCATAAACCGCTGGGTAGTAAGATGGAGCGAATTCTCATGACGATTGGAAACTACGGGATTGGAAGAGTCCGGTTTTTGACTAGCACCTTCTTCCATTTGCAAATAAAATTCTTCGAGAGGAGATTATCAACTTCTCCTGAAACAAAAGACCTACGTCAATTAAAAAAAGAAAAGAACATAAAAATAATAGCGTGGTGAGAAAAAAAGGGCATCAAAAGAGAATCGCCAGGTGCGTCGCGTTTGAAACACGCGACGCTCCAAAAACGTTTAGCACCAGTCAAAAATGAAGTAAGGTTAATTGCGTTTCATCTATTCATTTTTTCGAGCGACGATAAATCATTTAGGCACGAGTTTCCAATGTTTTGACAATGTGGTGAGTTCTCTGCATCTCCAACTCTCACACACTATTTCTTGGAAGGGTGTCAAGAATTTGCAAACTTCCACTATATTGTCCACTTCTTTTGTGTATTTCACCTAGTGGTACTTTCGTCTTTTCACTTTATGACAAACGCTTTGTTTCCAAAAAAAAGAAAAAACAAAAAATGGAAATAAAAAAACAGAATTCACACAGCCGAAACAACTACTACAGTACACTTTCGTTGCAAGATACAAACAGCGTTTAGTGTTGCGCCTTGATTTAAACCGTAATAATGTTTTCCAGATTTGCAAATTTTGATAGAGAAATGAGGATTCTAGTTGAATCTGAGAAACGAAATCGTCGGCAAAAATATTTCTTCAAATTTAAAACAAGTAGATCAATTTTTGTTGTTTTTTCCACTTCTCGATGGTTAATTATCGATTTTTCGGTATATTTGATGCGCAGGTGCTCTCCCAAGTTCAACTCTGGGCGTGGTTTAGATAACGTTATGGAACATGATAATAGTGTTTGACCATAATTGAGCTATTATTTTTAGTATTTTCTATCAAATGCGCATATTTTTCATTGTTTTTTGGACGGTTTCTACCGTACTCTGCGGTACAAGTAAGTTTTATTTCTGATTTTTCGAAGGAAAAAATTGTTTGTTTTTCAGCATGGTCATCTCAAACCTCAACCGCTTTGGGAACTGTTGGCTCCTACGGTTCCACTGACACCGGAGTGATCAATACCTATGGTCTAGGTGGAGGTGGGCCTGGTTATGGGGGTCCTGGATTAGGAGGAGGTGGCTATCCAACTGGTCGATATGGTAGATATGGCTTTGGTGGATATGGTGGGCCTGGTAGTTGGGGTGGTGGACCACCTCCACCACCACCTCCACCACCACCGCCACCATTTGGTGGACCACCTCCACCACCACCTCCTCCACCATTTGGAGGTCCTCCTCCACCACCACCTCCACCACCATTCGGAGGTCCTCCACCACCACCGCCACCATTCGGTGGACCACCTCCACCACCACCTCCACCACCATTCGGAGGTCCTCCACCACCACCACCGCCACCATTTGGTGGGCCACCACCACCACCTCCACCCTATGATGGACCCTACTTCTAATTTTTTAATCACTTTCATCGTTCTTGTTGATTTCTTTCTTATCTTGTTCATAAATTAATTTTTTGACCCAGCAACTCATTCGCGCGCGAAATTTCTCGCATCTAAGTATTTACACAAAGTGGGCGTGGCCAAGAATATTTATGATGATAATGTTGATGAGGACAAATCAGTCTTATCTAATTATTCCTATGCGCATATTTATTGTTCTCTGCCTAGTCTCGGCAGTTATTTGTGGCACAAGTAAGACAAGAATCGATAATTTTTAACCCTGAAATTTGTGTTTCAGCATGGTCAACCCAAACCTCAAGCGCTCTCGGAACTGTTGGCTCATACGGCTCGACTGACACTGGAGTTGTCAACACCTATGGACCTGGTGTAGGAGGACCTGGACCAGGTGGACCTGGATTCGGAGGGCCTGGCCCAGGTGGACCTGGATTCGGAGGGCCTGGACCAGGTGGGCCTGGTGCTGGACCGGTGTTGGGATTTGTCCGCCGGCTTTTGTTTGGTGGACCACCACCTCCGCCTCCACCACCACCATACTTTGGAGGACCTCCACCACCACCACCACCATTTGGAAGACCTCCACCACCATTTGGAGGACCACCACGGCGCCCACCATTTTACGGACCGTACTAATATTGATGTAATATCCGATCTGTATTATTTTTCATAACTAATTTTTATATAAATTTTTTCAACTTGAAGAGTTTTATTTCTACATTTTGGCTATATATCTTGTAAAAACTCGTTCGCCAGAGAATTTTTATATAAATATACCATATATCTATGTTCTGTTATCCCAGTCATCATATTTTTTATTCATGTTATCTCTCCTTCTTTTTGACCTATACACTTGCGCGGGAACCACTGACCACAATAAAAGTGGGCGTGGTCTGACCTCTTTGGTGTTCTCCCACCATCTCCCCATTCAGTCTTCTTATTACTTGTTCAACATGCGCGTTTTTATTCTTCTCTGTCTTGTCTCGACCATTTATTGTGGTACAAGTGAGTTTTTTTTCTATAGAATTTTGAAAACCAAGTATTTTTTTTTAGCATGGTCATCTCAAACATCAACCGCTCTCGGCACTTTTGGCTCATATGGCTCGACTGGCGGCGGAGTCAACACCTATGGGCCTGGAATTGGCGGAGGACCGGGATTTGGTGGCGGACCTGGATATGGTAGATTTGGCCCGTATGGCGGTGGAAGATACGGTAGATATGGTCCAGGACCTGGAAGATGGGGACCACCTCCACCACCACCATTTGGAAGACCTTATGGTTATTGGTAATTATGGTAATGTATTTTTTGTATGAATAATAAATCTGTATATTTATACGAGTTTAAAGTTTCGTGTTTTTTGTTTTCAACTTTTGAAATCTCAGTTTTCGCCAAGATTCCTCTCCAAAAATGGTCTTCTTCTCTCTCTCTCTCTCTCAAAAAAAATGCCCCAGTAAATTGTGTGCATTTGTTCGTCGCAGTGTATGTTGACAATGTTCGCCGCGAAAAATTATTTTGAAATTATTTTTTTTTGCAAGAAATTGAAAATTACATCAGGATTCCTCAAATATGAATCTTTTTAATCCGAAGAAAAATCAATTTATCAATACAGTAATTGTGTGCATTTGTTCGTCGTGGTGTATGTTAGGATAATTTAAATAACGGAGGAATTTTAATCATTTTTTTAAGATGACGATTTTATTCGATTTCCTGTATTTTTTCTAGGGCAACGTGAACACGTACAAATTTTTCTGCGGTTATTTCATTTCTCGAAACTGTTCACCCGATGAATGGGAACCGCAATTTCGATTTGGAACGATAGAATTTTTTTTTCAGACTTCGAGATAAATACATGTTTTACAAAAAACAAAAAAAAAATAACAATTTCGGTGTGTGCAGATTCAAAAAAAGTTTATAACGCAAATTCGCAGTCCATAATTTTTGATTATTTTGCAGTTTTAAAAATGTAGAGTTCTGAGGAATCAAGAAAACTGGGTTTCAAAAATGTTGCTTTTGAATATTCAAAGTTTGTCCCAAAAATTAAAATACAGAAAAGTATCATGTTTGATGCGACAAATCAAAACTTGAAAATTCAATCAAAAATTTCAAAATCTGTCGAAGTCTCTGCGAAAAATTAGACGTTTTACTCTAAAAAATCAGAATTTATAAAAAAAAACAGAAGTTTCACTCTAAAAAATCAAAATCAAAATTTTGAAGTTGAAAAAATTATACGAAATTAAGATAATTTTCGATTTCTGAGTTTACATTTTAAATTTTTCATTGAATTTGTTTTC
>LR549405.1:0-44048 GCA_900536415.3 Caenorhabditis sp. 38 MB-2015
TGGCCCCTTTTTTGGAACTTATGGGCTCCAATCTTGCTCTGGAGTTTATCTTTTTTTTGGCTTGGCCCTTTTTTGGAACTTATGGGCTCCAATCTTGCTCTTTGCTCCTTTTTTCATAATTTGTAACTCCCTGCTTCTGAATACACATATGTATGTTCTTGATTTTAGAAATTTTAATGATGAATATCTGATTTTCTGATTTTCAAGTTTTTTATTTGTTTTAACAAAAATTCTTGTTCTATTTGAAGTATCATGTTCTGAAAATCTTCTTCTGAAGTCTGTAGATTCTGAATCCTGTATTCTCTAGTTCTGGAGCTTTCATGTTCTGACTGTTGGAGTTACTATTTTCAGTTATACATCTGCAATTTTTTACTTTAGTTTCTAGCTTTCGAATTTTGAAACTTCATTCACAGGACCAGGAATCTAGATTTCATGAACCTATTCTGAATTTCTGATTCTGAATCATGTATTCTGGAATTCTAGTTCATGTAATTCATTGTTTCCGATTTTCGGTCCACGAATCTGAATTTTTAAACTCTTCACAAAAAGGATTCTAGACGTTCTAGACAGAGTATCAGAAGTTCCTTGGATTCTGAATCTGAAGTTTGGGTTCTGAAATCATGATTCAGAAGTCATTCACTTCTACTGGATAATGTATTCTAGATTCCTATTTCTGAATGTCTGAGGCTTCTAATTTGTTATTCAGGATTCTAAAGCTTCTAACTCCGAGCTAACCGGATTCTGGATATTATACTATAATAGTTCTGTACATGATTCAGAAGCTGTGAATTGAAAGATTCTGAATCAGAATTTTGGATTCTGAAGTCGTGATTCAGAAGTTTTAACTTCGAACTTCTCTGAAGTTCTATTATTCAACATCAATGTTTATACTGATTCTGAATCATGTATTCTGGAGTTGTTATTCTGAAATTCGAGGCTTCTGATTTCTAGACCAGGATCTGAAACTTCATACTAATTCTAGAAGGTTTCTAAATCAGAATTTCGGAATCTGAAGTCGTGATTCAGAAGTTATTCACTAGTGCTCTAGATTATCAAAGTGTGACTTTCTGATTTTGAACCATGTATTCTAAATTTCAGTTTCGGATTCTGAAGTTTCAGAATTCACACCTCAAAGAATTCAGACTCTAGGATTTGACTTGGAGCTTCAATTGACGATATCCAGATTCTGAGTTTTTCATTTCTTTCTTGGGAATCTTCTATTACTTCCATCTAGACTGTTGATTCCAGAATTCTGAATCTAGGGCTTGAATTCTGAAGTGTGGGATTCTGAATCTTCAAGTCTTCAGCTTCAGTTCTATTTTAGGCTTCTGAAATTCAGAATCCCGATCTCCTCTCGCAAATTAACACATTTTGTATCTTGTCTTGACTCGTTACATCCTCCCCCCCCTCCCCCCCTTTTACTAGTTATTATAGTTTCACTTGTTTCACTTTCATCCCCCCCCTCCTCCCCCCCCCTTCCTTATTAGTTAATATATTTTGTTATAGTTATACATTGTCGAGATCTCGAATCGAATCTAGGTGGAACCAAAGTATGTAACTTCCTCTCTCTAATTAGTCAGTCACTGTTTCTTGTTTTTTGATTCTGAAAAAAAATTCTCATTAACCCAACGACATTTTGTGTCTTTTTCAGTGATGGCGGATGTGATGGCTCCGATGCAGATACCCATATATCCAATGATACCTAGTTTTGTCACACATCAACAGAATCAGCAACAGTTTCAGCAGAAACAACTGGGTAGGTCGAAAGATGGTGAGTCACTACTTTGTTTGTTTGTTTGTTTATTTAGTGACTTTTTGTATACGTCAGAATTGAATACGTGGATTTTCGAGTCCTATATTTGGACTCTGGATTAAGATTTTTTGAAATTTAGGTTGATAACGTCTAATTTTGAACCCAAAGCTTGAATTTTTGGATCTGAAAATGTATTTTTTGAACTTTAGGGCAGTTTTTTTACCTCAAAATAGTGTATCTTAGTTTTGTTCGATACACCATGTTACAGACCAGATTTAAAAAAAAATTCCCTTCACTTGGCCTATTTTGGAACCTTAGTTTTGACCTATCAACTTTAATAAAAATATGGTATTTTAATTTTGTCCGACGCACCATGTTACGAATTTTGAGATTAACACGTGGATTATGGATTTTGATACACGATTTTCAGATTTCATGATTTTTCATCAAGTTTTGAAATATGAAATCTAGGGGTCCTATTGTTGAACCCTAATTTTGACCTATTAACCTTACAAAAAACACTGTATTCTAATTTTGGTCGATGAACCATGTTACAAATTTTGAGTTTGACAAAAGGAGTTTGGCTTCTGAATCAGAAATTGGCTATTTAGCTGCACGAACTTTAAATTCCTTTCGTTTTGACCTATTTATCTGAAAAAAAACAATGATTTTGGTCGATGCACCATGTTACCAACTTTGTTTGATGAATTTCGCAGACCAGATTTAAAAAATTGCAAACATCAAACTTTGGCATGTTAAATCTTGGGTTCTCATGTTTTCAACCCCAATTTTGACCTATTAACCTTAAAAAACAGTGTATTCTAATTTTGGTCGATGCACCATGTTACAAATTTTGAGTTTGACACAAGGAGTTTGGCTTTTGAATCTGAAACTGACCACTTAGCTCCACAAACGTTAAATTCCTTGTATTTTGATCTATCAACCTTAAAAAAAACAGTGTGTTATAATTTTGGTCGATGCACCAAGTTACAAACTTTGAGTTTGACAAAACCAAGAGAATGCAGACCAAAAAAACTTGGCATCAATTTGTGAAATCATGGGTTCTTATTTTATGAACCCCTATTTTCACCTTTTAAATTCATTAAAAACAGTGTATTCTAGTTTTTTTGAAACCCCAATTTTGACCTATTAATCTGAATAAAAACAGAGGGTCTTAATTTTGTTCGATGCACCAAGTTACAAATTTTTAACTTGACACGTGGATTTCAGAAATGCAGGTTTCTAGCATAGATTTTATGCTTTCAAATCAGAAATTTCTAATTTCGCTCCACAACTTGTGGACTTAAATACCTAAACTTTGGAACCTAAATTCTGAAACTTAACATTTCATATCTCATCTCGTACATTTTGAAAGCTGATTATTACTTCTTGAAATGGCAAATTCCAAACCTCAAGTTTGAAAAAAGTGAATTTTCAAACTCACTTTTGCACCTAAAACTAGATCATATCAAGTCTGAACCCTCTAGGCTCAAGGATCCTATCTTGAAGTCAGAATTTTGAATTTCAAATTTTTCAAAAGTTTCAATCTCCGTTAATATCCAGAACTCTATGTCTCACATTCTAAAGTTCCTCTCGCCCATTTTTCATTCAAAAAATCAACCAAAAATATTTTCTTTGACTAGACTTCAATATCAGACAAATCACTAATTAATGAGCCCCCAAAACATGTTTCCTCTTTCAGATCAGAAAAAAGTCTACTACTGTCAACGATGTCTCAATCATGATCGGGCGGAGCCGCGCAAAAATCATAAAGTGAGCTGAAATCCTCCATGAGACCTTGAACATGATTTTTAGTGCGAATGTCCATTTGCGAATTGCACATGTTTCAAGTGTAGTCTAGTGGAGAAGCGAAGAAAGCTGAATCTTCAACTGCATGAGCTCGAGGGGGAGCAGGAGAATAAGAAGGAGGAGGATGATGAGGATCGCAAGTTGAAAGGAGGTGAGCATTGGATTGGGTTAGGGTTCCCCCCCCCCGGTGGGTTGAGCACGGATTTTCCAGTCCGATGGAGCACTGGCTCCTAGACTTTGACACCTGGATTTTGGATTCTGAATTCAGACACCTGGACTCGGATCTCTGAGTTTTGGCACGTGAATTCATGATCCTAGATTTTGACACGTGAAATTTAGACACATGAATTTAGAACCCTAGATGTTGATACGTGGATTTTGGCCTTTGGTATTTGACACGTGGATTCTTAACCCTAATGTTTGACACGTGGATTTCAGATTCTCAATTTTGACACCTGGATTTGGGATTCTGAATTTAGACCCCTGGATTTTGGACCCTAGATTTTGATACGTGGGTTCTAGATTCTGAATTTAGACACCTGGATTTTGGACCCTAAATCTAACTACCTAGATTTTGAATCCTAATGTTCCAACCCCAGATTTAGACACTGAGAATTCAGACACTTAATTTAGACACCTCGATTTTGGACCCTAGATTTTGATACCTTGATTTTTGACCTTCAAATTTGACACGTGGATTTCAGATTCTCAATTTTGACACCTGGATTTTATAAATACAAAACAAAAGCAAATTTGTAGTTTGAAACGTATTTTTTGCAGTCCGGGTACTATACTTCCAAGTTAATTCTGAGCCTGAACTTTAGAACTTTCTGAACCAAACTATGGTCACGTTTTTTCTATGTAACAATTTTTCATATGTTTTGCAGTTTGGGTACTGTACTTTCAAGTTCATTGTAGTTCTGGACTACTGTAGTTTTGTATTTGTAGTTCAATTCCTGAAGAACTTTCTGGACCAAACTAGAGTCTAGTTTCTTGCAGTTCGGGTTCTTGCAGTTCGGGTTTGAAATTCAGCAATCTTCTAGATCAAACTTTTTCATAAAAAATTCTATGTTTTGCAGTTTGGGTACTGTACTTCAAAGTTAATTGTATTCCTACTGTAGTTTTACAATTGGAGTTCAATTTCTGAAGAACTTCCTGGACCAAACTAGAGTCTAGTTTCTTGCAGTCCGGGTACTGTAGTTTCAAATTTGAACTCTCAAAAAAGTGTTGTTTGCAGTTTGGATACAAGACTGAAGTGTAGATGGTTTGCAGTCCGGGTACTGTAGCATTTCGACATGATACTGGATTACTGAAGTTATATTTTTGTGAATACATATATATGTTTTTGCAGTTCGGACTACTGTAGATTGTCTGAGGGTACTGTACCTAGCGGATAATTTAGTTTAGCGTAGCCTATACAAAAAACTATCAAATTCTCCCAAACGCAGTCTTCTTCTAGACTACTGTAATGGACTACTGTAGTTTTGCAAGCTTCTGGACCAAAACTATGGTCACATTTTTTTGCAGTTTGGAGTACTGTAGTTTGTCTAAGGGTACTGTGCCATATTGAAAAGGTACATTTTTAATATAAGAACTTTAAGAGTACTGTATGTACCGTTTTCTTCGAATTTTGAGCCACCTTAAGCCCACTGAAAAAACTCATATAATCCCCCAGATTAATCCATTTTCAAACAACAAAAAAATGTTTTATTTTCGTCTCCGTCTAAATAATAACAATATAATTTTGGTGTGTGATAAACAAGAATTGTTTGGGAAGATGTGCGAATAGAGAAATATAATTTCGCTATACAACTTTTCTCGCTCCTTTTCTCTCTCTGAAAATAATTGATAAACATATGTATATATCCCTTATGTTGCAATTTGTTGTTGTGCTCACCGAGCACACAATAATTTGTAATGCATGAGAGCAGGAGAGGGTGTCATCGTGTGTTCCTCTTCTTCGCCCTTCTTCTAATTTTAAACTATTCATGTTTGGCGCGGCGACGAGCAAATTAAATTAATTTGTGTTAAAGATCACAACATGTTTGTTGTGTTTGAGAAAGGAAGAAGACAGATGGGTTCGAGTTGCAAAAATGAATTTTAGGCCTCATATTTGACACGTGAAATTTTAGACCTTGGTTTTTGATCCTAAAGTTCGGCACGTTGACTCGGGACCCTATAATTTGACACTTTGGTTTTAACACGTGGAATTTAGGAACCTAGATTTAGACACGTAGATTCTGGGTCCTAGTTTTTGACACGTGGAATTTCGGACTTTACCACGTAAAATATGGGTTCCGAATTTTGACACAATGAATTCAGACAATGAATTCAGACACCTGGGCTTTGGAACTTCCAATTTGACACGTGAAACTTTAGACCCTTGGTTTATCTACCTTGGCTTTCGATCCTAAAGTTTGACACATGGAATTTTAGATCCTAGATTTTGACATGTGAATTTAGACACGAGGAATTTAGAAACCTGGATTTACACATTTGGATTTTGGACCCTAGACTTTGATACCTTGATTTCGGACCTTCAAATTTAGACACATGAATTTAGAACCCTAGATGTTGATACGTGGATTTTGGCCTTTGGTATTTGACACGTGGATTCTTAACCCTAATGTTTGACACGTGGATTTCAGATTCTCAATTTTGACACCTGGATTTGGGATTCTGAATTTAGACACCTGGACTCGGATCTCTGAGTTTTGGCACGTTAATTCATGATCCTAGATTTTGACACGTGAAATTTAGACACATGAATTTAGAACCCTAGATGTTGATACGTGGATTTTGGCCTTTGGTATTTGACACGTGGATTCTTAATCCTAATGTTTGACACGTGGATTTCAGATTCTCAATTTTGACACCTGGATTTTGGACCCTAGATTTTGATACGTGGGTTCTAGATTCTGAATTTAGACACCTGGATTTTGGACCCTAAATCTAACTACCTAGATTTTGAATCCTAATGTTCCAACCCCAAATTTAGACACTGAGAATTCAGACACTGAATTTAGACACCTCGATTTTGGACCCTAGATTTTGATACCTTGATTTTGGACCTTCAAATTTGACACGTGGATTTCAGATTCTCAATTTTGACACCTGGATTTCGGACCCTAGAATTTCAACCGTGGTTTTCGAATTCTCAATTTAGACACCTGGATTTTGGACCCTAAATCTAGCTGCCTAAGTTCTGAATCCTGACGTTGCAACCTCAGATTTTGACACGAGAAATTTAAACACTGAATTTAGACACCTGGATTTTGAACTCCCAGATTTTGATACGTGGAATTTGAACTCTAAAATTTGACAAGTGAAATTTTGGATTTTGAATTTAGATACGTAGAACTTGGATTTTGAGTTCTTAACCCCATAGTTTGACACGTAGATTTCAGATTCTGAATTCTGAACCCTAGAATTTGACACGTGAACTTAGGATCCTAGACTTTGACACCTGGATTTCGGATTCTGAATTCTTGACACGTAGATTTTGGATTCTGAATTCTTGACACGTAGATTCTTAACCCCAAACTCTGACATGTGAAAATATGGGTTCTGAATTTTGACACATTAATTTTGAACCCCAGATTCTGACACGTGGATTTTGGATTCTGAATTTTGACACGCGGATTCTTAACCCCAAACTTTGACATGTGAAATACTGGTTCTGAAATTCAACACGTAAATTATGAATCCGAGATTCTGACACTTGAATTCTGGATTCTGAGTTTCATATGTCAGAATATAAAGCAAAATTTCTGACCCTAAAATATTAGGTCCAACAATCTGAAGTCAAAATTTCAAAACCTGATATCTAGGTCCCAAATTCTCAAACTCTGATTTTTCACATTCTAGACTTTGAAATTAAAAATAGAGCACCTCAATTTCAGATCCCATTTCAATGTGATTTTCAGCCCCAATTTCAGAATCCAAGAGATCTCATCACATAATGATATCATATAGGTATATACCTCAAAAAATGTTTCCCCTCAAGTTAACAAAACATTATTTTTGGCACCCCCCCCCTTTTTTTTGTTTTGTTTCTAATTTGCTCAAACCTTTCAAGCATACATGTAGTTTTCAGAGAAAAAAAAAATGAAAAATTTCGAAATCTTCCCCCTTGTTTTGAAGATTTAGCTGTTTTTTTGTCAAGTTGAAAAATATGGATATCATTGGCGTGCGAAAATTTTGCATGTTTTCGAAATTGGAGCCCTTCTCTTGTGAAAATCATTGATTTTTGTGGATCTGGCTCACTGTGGACCCTCTCTTAAGGGTTCCAAAAATACCTTGGCTGAAAATTTTTGGTTGATCTAGGATATTGCTGAAAACCCCCCAAGGACATTGATTATTCATCAAAACACAATTTTTATAATTTTTTTTTTCTGGCTGCAAATGACGTGTTTTCTCACGTCATGACCGTTTTTGTTTGCAGATTTTTGAGAAAATTGTATTTTATTTTTTGAGCATTTGATTTTTCCAGAACTTCCGTGTTTTTAAAATTTAAAGGGACATATACTTTTTTTGAATTTCTCTAAAAATGAGCTACAGTAATCCTTCTCAAGCTGACCGACAGTAGACATGATTCAAGGGACAAAAAATCCTGTATTTAAAGGGACATACACTTAAGTTAACCTACAGTAGTTTGTGAACTTGAGCTACAGTAATCCTTCTCAGAAGGTGGCCAAAATCTACAGTAGTCTTGTGGTTAAAGGGACATCTACCGTAATTCTTAAGTGATATCATGATTTCTGAAAACCTATACATTTTAATAGTGACTTCTCAATATCTCCTGGATCATTATGTCTTCCTCCCGAGCTTCTGAACTCTTCTAGTTCTTCACAGAATTCATCTAGGCCTCTTCTGAATTCTTATAGGTTCCTTCGAAATCATTCTAGACCTCTTCTGAATCCTTCTAGGCCTCTTCTGAATCCATCTAGGTGCCTTCTGAATCCTTCTAGACCTCTTCTGAATCCTTTTGGTCTTTAAGCACAAAACCCGGGAGCTCTTAGTTGCTCTTAAGCTTCTGAATCCTTCAATATCTCTTCTGAATCCTTCAAGATCTTTTCTGAATCCTTCTAGTCTACAAGCACAACATTCAGGAGCTCTTAGTTGCTCCTGAGCTTCTGAATCCTTCAAGATCTTTTCTGAATCCTCCTAGGTCTCATTAGAGTCATCATTATCCCTTTATGTGAATCCTAGCCGAATCTTCTGGAGATTCTCCACCTCAATAAAAATCTCTATTGATTTTTAAAAACCCCTTGAGCACAATACCTGGGAGCTCTTAATTGCTCCTAAACTTCTGAATCCTTCTAGATCTCTTCTGAATCCATCTAGACCTCATTAGAGTCATCATTAGTTGCTCCTAAGCTTCATAATCCTTCTAGACTTCTTCTAGATTATCCCTTTTCTGGAATTCCAGCCAATTTTTCTGGAGATTCTTCTGACCTCACTCAAATCTCTTTAGATTTTAAAGCTCTCAGTTGCTCCTAAGCTTCTGAATCCTTCTAGGTCTTCTCTGTAACTTTCTAGGTATCTTCTGAATCCTTCTAGATCTCATTAGAGTCATCATTAGTTGCTCCTAAGCTTCAGAATCCTTCTAGACTTCTTCTAGATTATCCCTTTTCTGGAATTCCAGCCAATTTTTCTGGAGATTCTTCTGACCTCACTCAAATCTCTTTAGATTTTAAAGCTCTCAGTTGCTCCTAAGCTTCTGTAACTTTCTAGGTATCTTCTGAATCCGTATAGACCTCTTCTGAACCCATCCAGAGCTCTCCAGATCGCTGAGCTCTTGGTTGCTCCTGAGCTTCTGAATTTTTCTGAGGATTCTCCTGATCTTCTCAAAACCCCCCTCGAACACACACATTTTTGCTCACCGCGCAACATTTTCTTTCGCCAAAAACATCAACTTATTTACCGCATCCGTCTCTCGTTGTCCATTGTTCATCGAATTCGAGATTATGAATTTTCCATCCCCTTCTCCTTCTGCTCCTTCTGTTGTTGTTGTTGTTGTTGTGCTCGTTCGCCTATGCGAAGCCTGACAATAGTTTCAGCCGGAGACAAACAACACAAAACATACGGGGTGTGAAACTATATAGTTGTTTACGACTTGGCACTTTTTCCAACGCACGAATTCAATTGGTTTACTTGGCGCCAGCGAGGAGACGTGGTTGTTGTTGTGCTGTTGCAAGAAGAAGAAGAAGAAGATGACAACAATGTGTGCTCCTACTACTACTACTACTACTACTACTACTATTGCTGTTTGTTTTTGACTAGATGATGGCTCTCTCTTTCTCTGAAAAAGGAATGAAGAAGAAAACAAAGTCTTACTGGACATTTCAACTATTTTTTGAGGCTCTTTAACATCCTGAATCTAGTTTTTTCTGAGCTCAAAATTGAGCTCAAGGTTTTGAAACGGAAAACTTGAATTGGTTAAAACGCTAGGTCCCTTTTGGGCATATCAACAAAAACGTGAAAAATTAAAAAATCCTGTTTAATTTTGTCTTTTTTTGAATTTTGTAACTTTCCGGGCGGAGTTCTCATAGATTACTGTACTTTTTTTTTAAAGGACATGGCTTGTTAAACTGAGAACTTGATCTACAGTAACCTGACTTTTCAAGGGACATCCAGTACTCCTAGGTCTTAAAAATTGAATCAACAGTAATATTTTCAATCATTAAAGGGACATAGTCAAATCATGCTTCATCTACAGTAGTATGTTACAGAGTTAAAGGGACATAGTTAGTTCTTTTTGAATCTGGTGTATGGTACCCTTGTTAAAGATTACTGTACTTTTTGTTTAAAGGGACATATCTTCTCAAATTTCTCATTTTCAAAACTTGATCTACAGTAACCTGACTTTTCAAGGAACATCCTTGCCTTCATGGTAATATACAGTACTCCTAGGTCTCTAAAAAAAAATCTACAGTACTGTTTTACATAGTTAAAGGGACATAGTCAATTCATGCTTGACCTACAGTAGTAATTTACATAGTTAAAGGGACATAGCTAGGTCTTCTTGAATCTGGTGTCTTCTTCTTCTTCTTGCTTTCTACAGTAACCCAGTACTTCATGGGTAATTATAATTGTCTTGAGAGCATTCTACAGTACTACCACCTCCCAAAACTTGAACTACAGTACTTTCCTGAGAAAAAGGACGTCCCCACAGTAGTTTTGGTATACCTACCTACAATAGTTCTTGTCATACCTACCTACAGTAGTCCCAGATACACCTACAGTAGTTCTTGATATACCTACCTACAGTAGTCCTTGGTATACCTACCTACAGTAACCTATCGTACCCCTCAGCCTACAGTAATCTTTGAGCTCTTTAGCCAAGACCATAACTGAAACATCAATTCCACCTGCCCCAATAATTTTCAAAATAAAAAGCTTGCACATTTTTTTCTCTGCAAAAATATAAATCTGTGGTGTTTTCATGCTCAGATTTGTCATGATTCATTTTGCGTATGAATTCCCGGAAGACCCCCAAATTAACACATAAATAACATTAATTTATATATGTTTTTCATCCAAATAGACATCCATAAAACAGAGAACCCTAGGTGATACATGATAATCCGCGCGGCTCCTCGCCGAGCACAGCTTATCCAACAACATTTTGTGAGTAATATAATAAATATAGATATATATACATGTTTTCTTGGCATTGAGAGTAGCCATAGGTAACCAGAGAGTATTAGAAACAAAGATAATTTTTAGTGTTGAGGGGGGAAAAAAGGAGGGGGGTAAACAGACAATTTTCGCCTCGACTTGGCTGGAAAGCAACACCTTTTTTTTTCACATGCACTTTTTTGTCTCATTTTCATGAGGGAGACTTCTGAATCCGAATCTTGTTGTGGATATCCCTTCCTGAATCTTTGAACCCTCTTGGTCTAAAGTTTACCTTCTGAATCACTCTCCCTGTATTTTTGATATCAATTTCCAGAATCCTATTTTCTGAATCCCTCCTTCTGAATCGCACCTTTTGAATCTTGTCTTTTGAACCTTTTCTTCTAAATCCCACTCTCTGAATCCCTTTTCTGAATCTCACTCTCTGAATCTCTTCTTCTGAATCTCTTCCTCTGAAGCCTGCTTCCTGAGTCCTTCCTTCTGAATCCCACTCTCTGAATCCCTTCTTCTGAATCTCTTCATCTGAAGCCTGCTTTCTGAATCCTGTCTTCTGAATCTCACTTTCTGAATACCTTTTCTGAATCTCACTCTCTGAATCTCTTCTTCTGAATCTCACTTTCTGAGTCACTCCCTTTGAATCCCTCCTTCTGAATCCCTCCTTCTGAATCACACTTTCTGAATCCTGTCTTCTGAATCCCTCCTTCAGAATCTCTTATTCCGCAATCTCTCAATTTGAATCGCTTCTTCTGAATCCGTTTTTTCTGAATTTCTTTTCTAGATTCTATACTTTCTGAAGTCAGTGTTTTGAAGTTTATGTTCAGAATCTTCTGAATCCTGTCTTCAGAATATGATTCAAAGAATCGCTGTTTTTGAACCTCTTTCTGCAGATTCGACTCTATGAACTCAACTTGTAAATCCTGTTTTCTGAATCCCACTTTCAGAATTCCAGTTTCAGTCTTTGAATCTCTTTTTGTGGATCCTCTCTGAATTCAACATCTTCTGAATGTCAATTTCTGAACTGTAATTTTATTATCAATCTTCTGAATCTCACCAGTCATGATTCTAGATTCTGAAGTCACGATTCTAGATTCTGTAGTCATGATTCTAGATTCTGATGTCACAATTTAAGGTTCTGAAGTCACGATTCTAGATTCTGATGTCACAATTTAAAGTTCTGAAAACACGATTCTAGATTCTGATATCACAATTTAAAGTTCTGAAGTCACGATTCCAGATTCTGATGTCACGGGTTTAGGTTCTGAAGTTACAATTCCAATTTTTAGAATCACGATTCTAGATCCTGAGGACACGATTTCAGATTCTGAAGTCACGGCTCCATTTTCTTGAATTATGGTCTCAGATACCCATTTTCCTGTTTCGAAGTTTCTGAAGTCATGATTCCAGATTCTGAAGTGACATTTTGTGATTCTGAAGTCACGATTTCAGATTCTGGATCATTGATTTCAGATTCTCGAGTCAAAAATTTACCTCATCTAATTTTAAGTTACACCTTATGTATTTCACAACTCCAAAATCCTAAGCCCAAATTTCATAATCTCTTTTCAAAAATATGCATACGTCAATCTAATTCCTTTTGTTTCTCATCATCCCCCAAAATCCTCTTTTTCTCCTATTTTTTCGAATCAAAAATAGCTCAGCCCGGTTTGACATTCTTCTATGTCATCTAGCTCAGATCAGGATAATCCAACATCTATCAAAGTCGTAGATCAAGAGACCTTTTGAACTGTTTTTTGGAACCCCTAGGGACTTTAATAATCACTTGATTTAAATCTTTTCTCCATTTTATGATTATTGTTGTTATTATGAAATACATCGAGAGAGGATTAGAAAAAGTCTATGAATTATTTTCTATCTATACTTTTAGTTATTAGTACATCTATATATATATATATATATATGTTATATCTGAGATTTGTAGTTGCGCACCAAACCGATGTATTAATTAAAAATAGTGTGAAAAGAAACGAAAAGAGGTATTATAAACATGTGATATAAACGGATTTGTCAACAAAGTTTGTACTTTTCAGTAGGCATTGGCTGACAATGTTTGAACTCTTATCGATAGTGCACATATGTATTTAGGGGTACTGTAGTTCAGATACAGTAGGACCAGGAACTGTATGTAGATATGTACTATACGCCATACAAATTTGTTATTTGGGTTAAAATGTAGCCAGTTTTAGGTAGCATTTTTCTTTTACAGTACAATAACCCGTTTTTCTGGGGTACTGTAGTTTTGAGCATTTCTTACTGTAGGTTGGAAGTCAGGTTATCTGGAGAGTACTGTAGAATCGGAGATTTCAGAATTTGAAATCGTGGTTTTTGAATTCGTGACTTCAGAATCTGGAATCGTGACTCCAGAATTTAGAATCGAGGCTTCAAAATCTAGAATCATCCCTTCAAAATTTGAAATCGTGACTCCAGAATCTGGAGTCGTGACTCTGGAATCCGTTACTTCAGAATCTGAAATAATTTCTCCAAAGCTTGAAATCATGGCTTCAAAATCTAGAATCATGCCTTCAGAATCTAGGATCATGAACAATTATCTGAAATCTTGAGTCTAGAATCTAGAAACGTGACTTCAAAATCTGGAACCATGTCTTCAGAATCTGGTACCATGCCTTCAGAATCTAGGATCACGAATGCAGAATCTGAAAACGTGACTTCAGAATCTGGTACTGTGATTTCAGAATCTAGAATCATCTCTTCAAAATCTAGAACCATGACTTCAGAATCTAGAATCATGCCTTCAGAATCTGAAATAATTTCTCCAAAGCTTAAAATCATGGCTTCAAAATATAGAATCATGCCTTCAGAATCTGAAATAATTCCTCCAAAGCTTGAAATCATGGCTTCAAAATATAGAATCATGCCTTCAGAATCTTCGGAATCTAGAATCATGCTTCTCTATTCTGGAATCATGTTTTAGAATCTATGATCGTGACTCCAGAACTTCCAGAATCTGAAACTATGACCTCAGATTCTCAAAACCTAGAATCATGCCTTCAGAATGAAATTTTGATTCTAAAATTTGAGGTTTTGATTCTAGAATCTAGAATCATGCCCTCAGCATCTAGAAAAATGACCTCAGAATCTGAAGTCATGACTCCAGAATCTAGAAAATTGACTTAAGAATCTAGATTTCAGTCTCCAGAAGTCATCATAATCTATACCCAAAATTTGGTCAGAATTATTACATGATTACTGTATCACCAGGTAATACTGTAATTTTCTAAGGATCTAGATACAAGTCAGATCCTACAGTACCCCCACAGCCAATGCTCCTTTAAACCCTCGTTTTTTTCTGTGAGCACACACACTATTTATTTTTGGATCTCCAATGTCCATAAGAGACAAACAATCAACAAATTATGTTTTTGTTTTCAGTAGTAGTATCGTTGGTGGAGGGTAGCTACAAACAAAAAAAATTGTTCCGCTAGTGAGATACATCGATAAAAAATTCATGTATCTATTTTTGAGCCATGTATACATGTATGTTGCCCGGACACAGTAATCCTCTGTTTTGATATAGATATAGTACAATCCGGTAGGCTGAGATCTTCTTCACAACATCTCAGAATTCCTATAATCTCCATGTTTTTATCCCGAAAACTGACTTAATCGCTTGCTCGCTATGATGATTCTTCGTCAATTTTTCGCGGAAAACATTTCTTTTTTTCAAGCAACAGGAAATGTTATGTGTTCGCGCGGTCCCTCAAAGTTCCAAAAAAAGTTGTTTTTTTCGAGGCGCGAGCAAAAAAAAAGCTTAAAGTGTTTTCGAAACATGTTCATTCGTATATATATATATATGTTTTTTTCTTCTTTTTTTCGTTTGAGATTCGAGAAGAAGAAGAAGAAGACAAGTTGTTTTTGAAGAACAAGCGTGGCGAAACAAAGTTTTCAGAAGAGACAAAAACACAACACAGCTTTTGTCATATGATTGTACTTTTCAGCGCTTTTTTTTCGCCGCCCCGTTGTCGTTGAGAGAAGAAAAATGTTTGAGGTTGAGATTTGGTCTCGGGGGTACTGTACTTGGAACCTAAGGCTTGAAATCTACACCTAACAAAACCCTGTAAATTCGGGACCCAGATTTGACACGTGCAAAAATGGGACCTGGATATGTTTCACTTAGAAACTACAAAAAAAAAGGAACCCAGAAATTAGGGTCCCAAAACTGACACGTGGAAAAATTGGAACCTAGTATTGATAGGGACAAAATGGGCACCTTATGAAATGGAAAACAAAAATGGGACCTGTATTTTTGATCAAAATTTCACACTTTGAGAAAATGGGACCTGAACATGTTTCACTCAGAAAATAGTAACAAAAAATGGAACCTCCAATTTAGGGTCCCAAAACTAACACTTTTCCAGGTCTTATTTCATGGTGTGTGTCGATTTTAAGCCTAACAGGTTCCAATTTTTACAGGTTTTAGATTTGGGACCAAAACTAGCAGGATGAAATGGAACCCTGTAAAATGGGGTCCCAGATGTGCCACGTGGAAAAATGGGACCTAGGATTTTAGCCGAGTTTTGACACCTCAGAAAATGGAACCTAAGAATTCGGGTCCCAGAATTGTCTAATGGAAAAATAGGTCTAAAAACTAGTCTCATAAAATGGAACCCGATAAATTTGGGTCCCAGATTTGCCACGTGGAAAAATGGGACCTAGAATTTGATCACCAGAAAAAATAACTGAAAAATGGAACCTAAGAATTCCGGGTCCAAAAATTAACTGATCGAAAAATAGGTCCAAAAACAAGATCTCACAAAATAGGGCCTAAAAATTTGGGTCCTAGATTTGCCACGTGGAAAAATGGTACCTGGAATTTTCGCTTTCAAAACCGGAACCTCAAAAAGAGACCTAGAACCCTTTTTTTTTAAATTCAGACCATTTTCAAAAATTGCAGACCCACTTCAGGGTTCCAGGTTTGCCACGTGGGAAATTGGGACCTGTAGGTTCAAAATAGCCACGTGGAGAATTGGAACCTATCATTTTTAGTACCAAAGAAACCAGTTTCAACCTCAAAATCTCTATAAAATCCATTATGTCCCTTTAAACCTAAGGGTTACTGTAGTTTTATATTTTCATCAAATCAACCTTGCACCTTTAAACCTACAGGTTCTGTAGTCTCCAAAAAAATCTCATATTTTTCGACAAAGCCAAAAATTCAATTGGAACCCCCTAATTTCAATTATCTCGTCATCATAAATTCACCTCTGAAGTGTTTTTTTTTTGAGAAAATTCAGATATGCTCTTTTGAGCCCAGGTTACTGTACGTTGAATATTGCTCATGCACCTTTAAGTTTCTAAATCTGATCTGTCCCTTTGAGCCCAGCTTACTGTGGTTTCAATGTTGCTCACAAGCAGGCTAGGGATCTACAGTACCCCTATATAGTCATCTGATCCATATCCCTTCTCAGAAGTCCTAAAACTCTTCTTCGAAGGTATGTATATGTGGAAAAGTGGGCGTGTCCGTGTGTTTGGCTCATTCACAACATTCTCTGATATTGAGCAACTGCAATGGGGCGGGCTTCAAAGGGGTGGAGACCTCCGCTATTTTCAAATGTGAGCCGAAAAAAAAAACAACAACCACTTTTTCTCTCTGTCTAGCTAGCTGTGAGTGTTCGTGTTGAAAAAAGTGTTCGGAAAAAAAAAGTTTTTTTTTTCCTTTTTTTTTTGTTTGATTCGTAATTTATGTGCTCTTTTTTTTCACTATGCTCCAAATTAAAAGATTTTTTTGTTGTTAGAAAATGACACAAATTGGCCTCTACCCAGCTGCTCTTACCAAACCATTCGAGCTATCGCTTTCAGCTATTAAATCAGTGCTCGAACCGGAGAACCCGTCCTATTCAAGTAACTTTTTGGGAACCTTTTTGGGACCTTTTTAGGACCTTTTGGGACCTGGGGAACCTGGGGAACCTAAATTTAATATTTGTATGTTTGCAGAAAGGGTGCCAAATTGTCAAAAATGCGGTCAACATGGCAGAAAATCGCGGCTCAAAGGTCACAAAAGAGTGTGCCCATTTCGAGATTGTACATGTGCCAAGGTAAGGGATATATAAAAAGAGCCGGAGCATTTTAATAAGTAGTTTCGAAATTTACCACCTGTCTAGTGTAAAGGGATTATCCTCTTCTTTCTTTTGCACTTGTACATGTTTAGTATATATATATACATATATGTAAGGGGGGGGGATTTGAAAAATTATATATATTTATATGTTGCGCGGGGATTTGGTTTTATCAAAGTTTTCATGATTTTATCAAAGTTGCTCGAAAATGTAAGGCAGAGGGACCAATTCTAGAATACATAGAAGTTTAGGGAATTTTCTGAAACTCGATTTTTAGAGATCGCATTTCGAAATTCAAAAATCTGAAATTTTACGCTGAAAATCTAGATTTTAAGATTTTTTTCTTTGTTCGCCAAATTCAGAAAATTTAAAATTTTGGTCCCAAAATGTATAAGTCACAGGATTTAATTTTCTAGCGAAAGTTTAAAATTCGAAAAATTTTTTGTTTTGGGTCGAAATCTAGAGTTTCAGAGTTGTTGCTTTCAGAATCCAGGTTTTGACTGAAAGTTCTGAAATTCAAAAGCTTATCTTCTGAAGTTCAAAATTGGAACTTCTGAAATTCACAATCTGAACTTCTGAAATTGAGAGTCTCGGCTGCTGTAATTCAGAATATTAACTTCAGAAATTCAGCAACTAAACTTCTGAAATTAAAATCTTAAATTCTGGAATTCAAATCCAAACTTTTGAAATTCAAAATTCTATTTTCTGAAAAAAATTTTTCAAAAAATTCAGACCATTTTCGAAATTTCAAAAATTTCATTTTTGGGTGAAAATCTAAAACTTGGGAGTTTCTACTATCAGAAACCAGGTTTGACTGGAAATGCTGTAAATTAACATTTTTTTCTTCTGAAATTCAGAATCTAAACTTCAGAAATTCAGAATCTTCAATTCTATTATCAGAAAATTGCAGCCAAATTTTTAGAAAATTCTGGTCTTACTTCAAAAAGAGCTCCACGTCCAATTGTAGCCTAAACCTTAGTGCTCCTTCCAAGAAACCTGAAATAGTGATATCTGACTCAACTATGCTCCAGACACCCTAATCCCAATTATCTCTAATGATACACCTCTCCAAAAAACCCGCGAAAAAGTACAAAACAACATGTCGATCACATGAGAGGGAAAAAAAAGAAGTTTCTTCTCCTCTCTTCTGCAACATTTTTTTAGTTTCTCAAAGAAGCAAAAAAACATTGGGATTTGTTTTTAGTCGTCGTCGTTCGTTGTTTATGCTTTGAGTCAGTTCCAAGCGGTGATTGACATTCACATCCACAAATACGGATGTTTTTTTTTTTGGCTGGTGTTTTTTGGATCAAATTTCACTATGTTTATGAAGGGGGAAATGAGCAGAAGGAGCAAGATTCTTATTAGTTGCAAAAATGTTTCAGGAATTGGACTAATTATTGAGGGGAAGTGGGCAAGAGTTTCTGAGCAGTTTCAAGAATGAAAATAAAGACGAGCTCTCGCTGGGGGCGTTTGAAATTAGTCACTATGTATATTGAAGAAAGGGGCTTTTTGACCCATGAGCTAGGGGCTAGAAGGAGCATTTTTAGGCTCACTAGACCAATTTTGAGAGCTCTAGTTGGTAGGAATTTTTGACCCAGATGCTAGAAAAATAGGCCAGAATGGAGCATTTTCGGGCTCACTAGATCAAGGTTATCAAAAGTTATCAGAAGGAGCTCATTTGATGTAGAATATTTGAATATGGTGGTTTCTGAATCCAGAATCAGATTCTAGATAACTTCAATATCAGGAGCTCTAAATAGACAATCCAAAAATGTCTAGTAACTTCTGAAACTCTGGATTCTGAAGTTTGAACTGTGACCTCAGATTCTTCAAAACCTAGAATCATGCCTTCAGAATATGGAACCATAACTTCAGAATCTAGAATCATGAATGCAGAATCTGAAATCGTGACTTTAGAATCTGGAACCATGACTTCAGAATCGCATATAATGACTTCAGAACATAGAACTATGACTTCTGAATTTGAAATTGTGACCTCAGATTCTTCAAAACCTAGAATCATGACTTCAAAATATGGAACCATGCCTTCAGAACATAGAACCATGACTTCAGAATCTGAAACTGAGACCTCAGATTCTTCAAAACCTAGAATCATGCTTTCAGAATCTAGAATCATGATTTCAGAATCTGAAATCGTGACTTCAGAATCTGAAATCGTGATTTCAGAACATAGAATCATGCTTTTAGAATCTAAAATCGTGACTTCAAAATCTAGAATCACGATGCAGAATTTGAAACTGTGACCTCAGATTCTACAAAACCTAGAATCATGCCTTCAGAATCTGAAATCGTGACTTCAGAATCTATAATCCGTGACTTGACAATCTGAAGTCGTGACCCTAGAATCCGTGGCTTGAAAATCTAGAATCATGACTTCAGAATTTAGAATCGAGGCTAACTGTGCTCTTGTGATCGAATCTAGAAATCTCTGGAAATTGGAGCCATATCCGATAGTGAGTAACTTTCTCCCATCTTGGACTTTTTCAGTTCTGAATTTCAGCCAGGCTCTTTGAGCTCTGAAGCTCTGGATCTAACCTGGGCTCATGAGCGCAAATCTGGAGCTCTAGATATAGTGAGCTGGCAAATCTAGTACCTTCCTGAATCCTGAAAATGCTCCTGGAGTGCTGTGCTCATTCAGAACCTTAAGTTCTGCTATCATCTACCTAAGAGATTCTAATACCAGTGCTCCTAGAGCTCTCCCATCTGAATCCCTTTCTGACTTCCGGCTCTGACTCATGCGCACTCCTGTTCCAAAAATCCTGAAAACAACGTCAATGATCCATGTTCCTTTTTTCCTTCAATCAAACAAAAACATAATAATAATAATCCGTTCTTGAAACCTACAGTAGTAACAATATCAACACATATGACATTTATTATTATTATAAAAATAATAATATGATTGTTATGATTCTATATATTTCCAGAATAGTTGTTTTTCAGAACCAAATTAATCATCTGGTGTATATAAAAAAATATATATATATATATTCTTTCATAATTGCTCTTTTTCAAAACAAGTGTGAAAACAAAAAGGACATGCTAAATTATGAGACCCCCTCCCCTACCTACAGTAGGACAGACACCTAGAAACATGAAATTAAAAACGGCGGCAGAGCACAGCGCGGCACGGAGCTCCGCCCACTTTTCGCCATTGACAACATTTCGCCCCGCCCATTGCACAACAACATCTTCGCTCGTGCGCGAGATGTTTCTCGTTTTCCGTCTTTATAGGTCGAATGTACTTGTGACCAAAGAAAAAGGGGATAATAGGAAATATGTGAAAAAATAATAAGAGGAGGGGGGGGGGTACTGTAGAAATTACATAATATTTGAGCAGCTTTCGAGATTTTCAACAAAATAATGTTTTGTTTTTGTTGCAGTGTTCGGTGGTGTCGGAGCGGCAAAAGTTGATGGCGGATCAGATCAAGATTCGACGCAGACAACGCAAGGATACGCTAATGAATTTGACGAGAGAGCACATTACGTCGACGTTGAATGCCGCAGCTGCGTTGTCGGCGTCGCAGTTCAGCTTGAATAGCTTGAATGCGTTGTTGTGTAAGTTTTTAGGGGGGTTGAAGGGGGGAGCTAGGAGAGCCTAGAAGAAGCTGAGGAAGACCTAGATGGAGTCTAGGAATGTCTAAATGGAACCTAGGAAAGCCTTGAGGACACCTAGAACCTATCTAGAAGGAGCCCAGAAACTACCTATTCATGAATTCAACAGAGTACGGATTCTGAGAAGCTCACGAAATGTTGGAGAGATTCTGAGAATCTTGATAAACTTTTCTAGACGTCTTCAGCAGCCAATGGAACCTCTCCAAGAACCCGTATGGATTCTGAAAAGCTTCGTAAGCTCCGGTGAGAGAATCTGAACGTCTCCAGGAGCCTTCATAATCCACAAAACTCTTGCTGAACTCATCAGGAACTCTTTGTAGAGCTCTTGGGGTTTTTAGACATGAGCTCGGACTTAGGCTTAGATCTAGACATCAACTCGGGCTTAGGTTCAGAAATCAGCTCGAGCTTAGACTTAGACCTAGACATCAGCTAGGGCTTAGGTTCAGACATCAGCTCGAGCTTAGACTTAGACCTAGACATCAGCTCGGGCTCAGGTTCAGACATCAGCTCGGGCTTAGGCTTAGACCTAGACATCCGCTCGGCCTTAGACCTAGTCATCAACTCGAGCTTAGACCTAGACATCACTCAGACTTAGGCTTAGACATCAACTCGGGCTTAGACCTAGATATCAGCTCTGACCTAAGCTCAGGCTTTGGCATCAGCTCGGGCTTAGGCTTAGACCTAGACATCAACTCGGGCTAAGGCTTAGTTCAAGACATCAGCTCGGGCTTAGACCTAGATATCAGCTCTGACCTAGGCTCAGGCTTCAGTTGAAAACTAGTTCTAGACTTAAGACCAGATCTAAATCTGGGACAAGACTTCAGATTATTAGTCTCAGGCTCAACCTAGATTCAGACAGATTTTTTGAGCTTCTGGACACAAAATCTAGGCCCGAGCTCTGACATGAGCACCTGAGCCCAACCTATCTCAAGTCCATATCAGTTCTGCTCCAGTTGTTTACCCCATTTTGCACAAAGTGCACTTTTTCGTATGTTCTTCCAGAAATCCACTCCCACAAATTTGAACTATTATACAAATTGTGCATTTTTTCCAGATGGATCAATAAAAACATCACCACAACCACTGCTATCCTCCCCAACATCATCAGCATCGGACGCCTCCTCCTACAGCCCATCACTCCAATTCCCCTCACCATCCCTACCCATTCTGCTCCCACCATCACCACCCGAATCAAACGCCACCACTGCCAGCAGCGACACCCAAACACCAACAAGCACACCAATCGTCGCACCAGTCGCCTTGGCGCCAATCCAAATGGACGCCGCACTAATCCAAACCCTTCTCGCCCAATACAAATTGATCGAAGAGGCGGCGATGGGTGGCAGTGTTGCTTTGAAAACAGCGTCGAGTAGCCCTCAAGCTGGTCGAGACCAGGAGCTCGATGAGGAGATGTTGGACGAGGAGATGGACGAGGAGGAGAATGATGCGCGCCTTAACTCTAATTGTATAATTGATGTATGTTCTGTTTAGTCATATAGTACCCTATCCACTTTTTTTTTCTTTTTTCCTCTTTTTTTTTTGACCAAATTATGTGATGTCAACCCCAATTTCTTGTGATTTTCTTTATTTTTTCCTATGTTAAGTACCCCATCTCCTATATACCTCTTCAAAAAATCAAATCTCTATCCCAATCCCCCGAATATACCTCCTTCATGACTTACAACAAAATACTACCTCCCGTATCTTTCCCTGTTTACCTCCTCGCTGGTTCGAATGAGAGTTCACAACAACAACAACAACATATTTATTATTATTGTCTGTAAAACAAGTTATATATATATATATTTCCTTTATTGGCCGGTGTAGATCAACTTCAGTTTGCACATATCATCCCCGAATTCAATCCCATGCCAAAATGTTTCCGGCACATTTTTATTGTGTACCTTTTTTTGAAGATTATGAGCATGAATAAATATTATTATTTAAAAAAAAAACAAAATATCTTCTTGCCCTATAGGGGAGTCGAACCCACACCCCATTCTTGTGAGGCGGGCGCGCTACCATTATACCACACAAGCATGTGTACTACTGTTGGTCCAATTGCCATGATATTTTGAGTTGTTTATACGAATATATATTATTTTCATTAAAGGAAGAGGAAAAAGAAAACTTCTCGGAAACGGGCACAAAAACAACTATTAATTCTTGTTTTGATATGTATATACATCTATATATATACATACTTATCCACTTATGTATTATACAACACATTTTTTTGATTTTCTTCGCTTTTTGCAGAGCCAAACATGACAAATCAGAAATCATTAAGGGGGGGGGGGGAGAGGGGGAGTTATCGAGAGGGGGGGGGGGGAAGTACCTGGAAAGCATGCATACATGTTATTAGTTCATTCATTCATTCACGCACACACACACAAAATGTAATTCCAGATGTTAATTGTTTTTCAGCAAATAACACCATAAATGTAACTGACATTTGTGTGTATATGTATTGTTTTTGTTTTTATACACCGTTTTTTCGTTGGAAAAGCAGAAAAAATTTGTTTTTTGAACACTTTTTTTTGTTGGATATGATAGGGTGATCAGAGAGGAATGAAGGGGGGGGGGGGGGGGNGGGGGGGGGGTACTGTAGAAGAGCACAGGGGGGTCAGAAAGGTCCAGGGTTCTTCTGGAGAGCTCAGACAAGTTCAGAAGGTTTTTTTGATGCTCCAATGTGCTCCTGGTGGTTTTCAGAAGCTCTTGATGATTCTGAAAGATTCTAGAAAACATTCTGTATGCTACTAGGTGTTTCTAGTTAATTCTGAGCTCTCCAGAAGTTTCTAAAAGATTCTGGAGAGATATTGGATGCTCTAGGGTATGTATATCTAATGGATTCCAGAATTGCTCAAGCTTCAGAAGCATCTGACAACTTCTAGAAGTTTCTGACGATTTTCTAGAGAAGATTCGTGGGTTCTCAAAAGAGGTTATTGCCTTCTGAAGGCTTCTGCCGCTCTTTATGAAGCTAGGAAGAGTTTATAGAAGTTTTGATCTTCTAGATGCCGAGTTCAGATCACGCGAAATCGAGCTGAGCCTCCTAGAAGACGAGCTCCGTTATTTAGAAGTCGGTCTCAGCCTTCTAGAAATCGGGCTCGGCCTTCTAGATGTCCAGCTCGGGCCTACAGAAAGTGGGCTCGGCCATTTAGAAGTCGGGCTCGGCCATCTAGGAGTCGAGCTCAGTACTCTAGAAATCGGGCTCGGCCTTCTAGAAGTCGGGCTCGGTCATCTAGAAGTCGAGCTCGGCCCTCTAGCAGTTGAGCTCGGCCTTCTAGGTGTCGAGGTAGGCCTTCTAGAAACCGATCTCAACCCTCTAGCATCCGAACCGGATCTTCTAGAAGTTGCGCTCATTTTAGTTTAAGAAACTTCTGAAGCTTCTGAATCCCCAAAGAATCAACTCCCAGTGAGTTTCAGAAGTCAAACGCCTTTTTCAGAAGCTTATCGCTTTATGGAGCATTTTGCAGCTCCTAAACCATCTTTCATTGACGTCAAAAAACACATAAACATTCTCAGAATCTCTAGGGATTCAAAAACACTTTCCCCCCAATTTTTCAGGTGCATTCTGAGCCATGATGAGAGGACCTACATTCTGCGAAACCTCATGTTTTCATATTCAGAAGCCTCATTTGTCATGCCAAAACATCCACATACATATATACATATTTTAAACATCACAAAATAAAAACAACTTGAATGTTTGTCAGTTTGATGAACTCTTCTCGTTTTTCTCGCTCGCGCATGTGTGTGCTCACAAGAAAAATAAAAACATCTCTACTCTGAAAATGTTGTGTGCATGCCAAACAAGGCTTAAAATTGAGGGTGAGGGGGGGGGGGAGGGGGGGACTAGAAACAAAGTTTTGTTTTGTTTTGTGTTGCTCTTCTTGTCAAGAGATATAGACAAAATACAGCTGTTTCATTATTGTTTTTTTTTTCTGTGTTGAGTCGAGAAAAGAGATTCATTTTGAGAGAAGGGGTTGTTTTGAAGCGAGGCTGAAAAAAAAGTTCGTCTGAGGAAATTGGGGATTGATGGATTGTTGGAAGGAGGAGAGGGTTGTCTTTGTCTTTGAGCTGAGCTGGGCTCAAAATCAGGTTGGAAGGGGTTGAGGTTCTCGTGGCCTTCAGAAGTCACTAGAATCATCAAGAGGCTTAGATTCTGAATTATTCTTTGTTCTAGAATCCCTGATGGAGTACGATTCATCTGGAGCATATTTTGAATAAGCTCTGGATAGCTAGAAGCTTCTGAGAGTAGATCAGAAGGTTCAAAGTGACTTCAGATGCTTCTGAAAGTATATCAGTAGGTTCCAAGTAACTTCAGAAGTTCTGAGAACAGATCAGAAGGTTCCAAGTGACTTCAGAAGCTTCTGAGAGTAGATCAGAAGGTTCCAAGGGACTTCAGAAGCTCTTAGAGTGAATCAGAAGGTTCCAAGTGACTTCAGAAGCTTCTGAAAGTAGATCAGAAGGTTCCAAGAGATTTCAGAAGCTTTTGAAACTAGATAAGAAGGTTTATAGTAGCTCCAATAGCATTCAGAAGTTCTCAAGAATCCTCAGATTTTACTGATTCTTGCTTGAAGTATTGAACTCTTGTGATTCTTATGAATCACTTGGAGCAAACATCTGAGCTCTAGAATCCTCATCAGACTCCTGAAAACTTTGCTAAAGGCCTTCGGGTTTCTGGAGCACATTCTGATGAGCCTGTAAAATGTTAGACTCTTTGGGAACTTCTGAAAAGTCATGTAGAATTACGAACAGCTTCTGAAAGAGCTCTGGAGACTTAGAAGCTTCAGGCCAAGAATGGAGCAACTTTGTGCATTTTTCAATGGAGCAATTAACAGTTTACTGAGCTTATTTGAACTTCTGAATCCTGAATTTATAAATCTTGGGAAGAGCTCTAGAACGCTGAAAATGTCTGAAAACTCCAAAAATCTCTAACTCTTGAAAAAAAACAACATCAGACTCAGATAGCTCTGGAACTAAAAGTGGACTACCTGGGCTAATGAGTTCAACTGTGAGCTCAAAATCTTCATATCCGGTATTTCAAAATCAGATTCAGATACCTCTAGTACTAAAATTCAACATTCTGAGCTCATGAGCTCTGATGTGAGCTCAAAATCTTCACATCCGGTAGTTCAACATCAGGTTCAGATAGCTCTGGTACTGAAATTGAGCATTCTGAGCTCATGAGCTCTATTACAAGCTCAAAATCTTCATATCCGGTAGATCAAATCAGATTCAGATACCTCTAGTACTAAAATTGAGCATAATGAGCTCAAAATCTTCATATCCAGTATTTCAACATCAGATTCAGATACCTCTAGTACTAAAATTCAACTATCTGAGCTCATGAGCTCTGATGTGAGCTCAAAATCTTCATATCCAGTATTTCAACATCAGATTCAGATACCTCTAGTACTAAAATTCAACATTCTGAGCTCATGAGCTCTGATGTGAGCTCAAAATCTTCATATCCAGTATTTCAACATCAGATTCAGATACCTCTAGTACTCAAATTGAGCATACTGAGCTCAAGTACTGACTTGGAGCTCTAGACAACTTTGTGAAGCCTCCCTGGAAACCCTGATCTCCCCTGCAAACTTCTGAATCCCTTGTTTTCCAGTCCTTTCTCCCTACACAACATTAAGTAAGCTAGCAAGCAAGAAAAAATCCAATTAGAACTGCACTTTTTCTTGTTTCTAATGTTTTTACCTCTCTCTCTCTTTCTCGTTTCCCACAAACACAAAAACAAGTCTGAATAAAAAAAATGAGCAGCAAAAGTCAAAGCTTGTTTCTCCTCCTTCTTGTCAGGTGTGTCTACTATCCAAGAAGAAGTGCACACGAACTTTTAACACTTCAAACATCCAACTATAATTTAGCGCCAACTTCAATTATATGTATTCATAGAAGAATGTACTGTAAACAATGCTCCATTGGATTACGATAGGATCTCTCTATGTATACTATAGTATTAGTAGTTGTAGTAGTTGTATACAAATTCGATTGTTTTTGACATTCGCGCACATATACACACGTTGAATACATATTCAAAACGTTTTCAAAACCGCGCACAACAACAACAACAATTTTTGTTGGTCGTCGTGTGAATGGAATTGAAAATGAAGGAAGACGATGAAGGCAAAAAGATGACTATTTTTTCAATGAATACTACATTTAGTATACATAATTGGGTGGTTTGTTGGAATAAATATAATATCATCATCCTCTGGATCATTGTTTGGGGGGGGGTTCCTTAGGAAAATTGTATGTACTTACAAAATGACATCGTTCAAGGCCTATTTTTAGATATAGAGAACCTAGAGAGAAAAAGAGCATATTGTTTTTGGAGTTTGTTTGACGTCAATTGACAAGATATGGATCTAGTGTGACATTTTGGGGATATTTGGAACGGTATGATCAGAAGCAGAAGGATTCTAAAACATCAGAAGCATCAGGGAGCATCAGGAGTATTCATGGCTCAAGGTGCTTTAGAATCCTGATGATCATGATGCTTCCTGATGCTCTCCTGATTCTTCAGAATCCTAGTCTGCTTTCTGGTGCTCCTGATGCTAAACTTCTGAACACTTCTAGAGTCACCTGAATTTCACGGGATCTTTAAAGCTTCTGAAACTCATTGGAATTTTAACAAGATCAGTTCTCACAAATATTTTCAGAATACTTATGCTTCTGATGCTACTGATGCTCTCTGAAGCTTCAGAATCCGGATGATCATGATCCTTCCTGATCCTTCTGAATCCTAATGCTTCTTATGATCCTTGATTTTTAAGAATTCTGATCTTTCGATGCTCTCTGAAGCTTCAGAAACCTGACTCTCCTGATGGTCATGATGTTTGCTGGTGCTACTGATGCTTCAAAATCCTTTTGCTTCTGATGCTTGTGATGTTCCTGATGCTCCCTGAAGCTTCACAATCCTGATTATCATGATGTTTCCTGATCCTTCTGAATCCTGATTCTCTGATAAACTTCTGAAACTCACAGGAATCTTTACAAGAGCATAGTATCTCAATGAGCCCATGGTGATTTCAGAGGTATTTCAAGAGCTCTGAAAATGTTGTAGTGATTCAGGTGAGCTTCTGGAGCACCCAAAAATGAATCAGTTCATCTTCAATTAAAGATTCATCCAAGAAGTCTATATCCAGTATTTTCTCTAGATTGAACCGAAAGTTCAGAGGTTTTTCTTGGCACCCTGAAACCGGCTCTCAGTTATCATGAGAGCTCATTCAGATGCTCTTTTCCAGTTCCTTGTCTCATCTCATATCCAAGTCCACTAAAACTTTTCCCAGAAACACCAATAACACCCATAATGATGCTTTTTCAGTGTTTATTTGTTCCAGCGACGGAATTCCTGGAAAGCATAGTGAGAAAAATAACCAATAAAAAAACTTCGATATATTTTTCCAGCCACACAACACAAAAATGTTTTCGCCCATTAGTTTTTTCTTTGTTTTCACGTGCTATTTGATACTTTTTCTCTCTCTCTGGAAACATCGAAAACAAAAAAAAAACAATTGTTCAATTTTAGCTTTTGAACGAAACGAAAGAACGTCTGTTTTTTTTTTGCCAGGAGAGATGTGGAAAACAATTTGGAAATTGGAATTTATGAAAAAAAATGGAGGGGACTGAAATTTTATCGGATGTTTACTACTATTAGTTTTTCTTCTTTTCCTTCTTTGCAAAAAAAAAATGGATTTCTGATGTTTTTTCTGGACAGAGAAAGAAAAAAAAGTTTTTCGGAGGGACCAGGATTCGAACCCAGGTCTCATGCATGGCAACTCAACACACTACCAGTATGCTAAGTTGCTTAAAGGGACATGAGTCATTAGAAAACTACAGTAACCTCTAGGTTCAAAGGAGGATGTATGATTGAAGACTAATTTTTAGAAACTGAGGATTAAAACAGAAAACTACAGTAACCCACAGATTCAAAGGGACATGATTGTTTTTGATTTTGGTACCAAAATTGGTAGGTTTTAGTCATATCAAAATCTGATCTTCGGGGACCCATTTTTGACGTGAATTTTTTCGCGCATTTTTTTTTAGCTTAAAGGGACATGGGTCACTAAAAAACTACAGTAACCTCTAGGTTCAAAGGGACATGATGCTTTTTGATTTTGGTACCAAAATTGGTAGGTTTTAGTCAATTTTGGGTTCATGCCCTAAGAGGTTTTTTGGGGTCCAAAATGAATCTAATCCGGTCTTGACAAACACTAAGTACAGTATCTTAAAGGAACATGGGTCACTAGAAAACTACAGTAACTCCAGGTTCAAAGGGACATGCTTTTCGATTTTGGTACCAAAATTGGTACAACTGGTCTGCAATTTTAAGATCTGCAATTTTCAGAATCTGGTCTGCAAATTTCATAATCTGGTCTTCGGGAACCCATTTTTCACGGAAATTTTTTCGCGCATTTTTTTTTAACTTAAAGGGACATGGGTAACTAGAAAACTACAGTAACCTCTAGGTTCAAAGGGACATGATGTTTTTCGTTTTTGGTACTAAAATTGTTAGGTTTTAGTCATATCAAAATCTGATCTTCGGGGACCCATTTTTGACGTGAATTTTTTCGCGCCTTTTTTTTTTAGCTTAAAGGGACATGGGTCACTAAAAAACTACAGTAACCTCTAGGTTCAAAGGGACATGATGCTTTTTGATTTTGGTACCAAAATTGGTAGGTTTTAGTCAATTTTGGGTTCATGCCCTAAGAGGTTTTTTGGGGTCCAAAATGATATCTAATCCGGTCTTGACAAACACTAAGTACAGTATCCTAAAGGAACATGGGTCACTAGAAAACTACAGTAACTCGCAGGTTCAAAGGGACATGCTTTTCGATTTTGGTACCAAAATTGGTACAACTGGTCTGCAATTTTAAGATCTGCAAATTTCAAAATCTGGTCTTCGGGAACCCATTTTTCACGGGAATATTTTCGCGCATTTTTTTTTACTTAAAGGGACATGGATAACTAGAAAACTACAGTAACCTCTAGGTTCAAAGGGACATGATGTTTTTCGTTTTTGGTACTAAAATTGTTAGGTTTTAGTCAATTCTGAATATCAGAATCTGGTCTTCGGGGACTCATTTTTCACGTGGATTTTTCACGTGGAGCTGAAAGGAACATGGGTACCTAGAAACCTACAGTAACCTCTAGATTCAAAGGGACATTCGATTTTAGTACCTAATTTGGTCAATTTTTTGAGGTCCAAAATGGACCTTCAAATTGAAAAAAAAAACGTGAACTTGTCCAACGTGGCACAAATCTATTAAAAAAAACCAAAATGTTCAAATTTCCCTCATTTTCTATTTCCTAGAAACCAAAGAGATACAAAACTTCTTTGCTTTTTTCTTTTGTTGAATTTCGCGCGTATATCACAAGAAAAGAGCAATCATGAGCCGAGAAAATATGAGAGGCCGATCGGTGATGGCTGAAATCGTTGAGACAAATCAAGGCGGAGGCGGGGGTGGAGGAAGTGGTGGATCCTCTCAACAACAACAACAACAGCCAGGAACGACGCATGAGGATATGGATTGGTATCATGGGCTATTGCCAAGAGCTGATATTAATACGTAAGGAAACGCAAGCTACGTCAAAAATGGATTTTTGATACAGTTTTTTATACTGATCAAAATCCTGCTTCTAAGTACTCTCATTCTATACTCAAAACATATAAATTCGAAGAGATATATTCCAAGTGTTTTGAGCAAGTTTTGAGCTTAATTCTCAGCCTTCTGCGCGGAGCTCAGCAAAAGTTAGATACAGGATATTGAAGAGCATAAAAAACTGTATCAGATGGCATATAGTAAAAATTCATATGCTTTTGGGTAATCCATCATATCTCAGCTCAAAATAGTCCGTTTGGGCTCATATTTTGCACATTTATGCTCAAAGGTATCAGCAATGTGCTCCAGGTTTTGTGAGCCAATATCTTGAAGAGTAAATCTGAAAAAAAACTGACAAAATGAAAGAAAAAAAATTTTTTTTTGGTGATTTTTGCATGTTGGTTAAACCATCATATCTCAGCTCAAAATAGTCCGTTTGGGTTTATATTTTGCACATTTATGCTCAAAGGTATCAGGAATGTGCTCCAGGTTTTGTGAGACGATATCTTGAAGAGTAAATCTGAAAAAAAACTGACAAAATGAAAGAAAAAAATTTTTTTTTTGGTGATTTTTGCATGTTGGTTAAACCATCATATCTCAGCTCAAAATAGTCCGTTTGGGTTTATATTTTGCACATTTATGCTCAAAGGTATCAGCAATGTGCTCCAGGTTCTGTGAGCCAATATCTTGAAGAGTAAATCTGAAAAAAAATCTGAAAAAAAATTTCGAATTTTTGAAAAAAAAAAAAAATTTTCTGGTGATTTTTGGAGTAGATTCATCGACTTTGAGACAATCTACAAAATTTTGAAATTTCGTTGTAATTTCAGCAAAAAAATCTTAAAATTCGCAAAAAAAATCATTTTTTCAAAAAGTGAAAATTTTCGGAAGTTTTTTTTTCAGATTTTGTTTTAAAGATATTGTCCTACAAAAACTTGAGCACATTGCTGAAAGCTTCGAGCAGAATAGTTATTTTGAGCTGAGCAAACTTGGCTCCATACACATCTCCAAGCTTTCTTTTTAGAATCCTTCTGAATGATGGCGATTTCCTTGTTCGTAAATCGCATCGCAATGAGAGCAAGGACAAGGAGAAGGACAATGTCCAACTAGTATTATCAGCTAAATGGAAGGGTAAAAGTCATCATTGGCAAGTGGCCGAGAACAAGGATGGATCAGTCACCCTAGATGATAAGAAATATGCCAATGTCTGTGATATGATCAATACACTAAGATCGAAACGTCTTCCAGTCTCCGCCAATTGCCCGGCTATTTTAATCAACCCGATTTTGAAGCAAGATTGGGAATTGAGACATGATCAGATCAGCCTGGGAAAAATGTTGGGTGAAGGCGCTTTTGGTGGGGTCTACAAAGGGGTGTTCAGTTTGAAAACCCGGAAAGTTGGAGTGGCTGTCAAGGTGAATAAGGGAAATGACAAGATGAGTACCCGCTCCATGATTGAGGATGTGTGCAAGGAGGCCCGTATCATGCGTCAATATCAGCATCCCAACGTTGTGAGCTTTTACGGGGTTTGTGTTGAGCGTGAGCCAATTATGCTGGTAATGGAGCTGGCCAACCATGGCGCTTTGGATTCGTTTTTGAAGAATGGGAAGGAGACGATCACACTGCGTGATAAGTTGAAGTTTTCGCATGATGCGTCGAAGGGGTTGGAGTATTTGCATCAGAATGGGTGTATTCATCGAGATGTGGCGGCGAGGAATTTTTTGGTGCATAAGGGTGTGATCAAGATTACGGATTTTGGACTGTCGAAACAGTTGTCGGATCATGCGCACAAGTATAAGTTGAAGGTATGTGGGCCTTTTGTATTTTGGTTCAATCTGGTATCTGAAACCAATATTATTAGCGTTCTAATCTGATTTTTTAATAGTGCCTTATCTGACGATAAACTCGGCCTTATCAGTTTTTGTCAAGTGGGGCTTCATTCAGTGTTTAACTGGGCCTAAATCAATATTTAAGTGAGCCTAATCCGGTCTTGACTTTATGCTGAACCAACATCTAACTATGGTCTTATCCGGTATTTATCTCGGCCTAATCGGTTTTTGAAAGTGGGCTTTTGATCCGGTTTTTGCCTGGAGCCTAACCCTGTAACTAACTGGGCTTTGATCTGGTCTCTAACAGGGCCTGATTTGTCATTAACTAGGACCTAATCTGGTATACATATATTGGGCCTAATACAGATTTTGATCAAGACCTTATCCAGTATTTGATCATGGCCTGACTCGGATATTGATCTGAGCATTATCCGGTATTCGACTTTGGCCTGATCCGATATTTAACTAGATTGTTATACATCTAAATAGGTCCTAAACCGTTATTTAGATGAAGCCTAACCTGGATATCGATTCAATCCATATCTGGTTTCTAGCTTGACCTAATCCGCTATTTAACCGGGCCTCAATCTAGATATTGTTCTGAGCTTTATCCGCTATTCAACTGCGCCTAATTCAGTATTTGATTGGAGTCTAATCCTGTAACTAACTGGGGTTCGATTTGGTCTCTAACAGGGCCTGATTTGTCATTAACAAGATCTTATCTGATTTTTAACTAGAACCTAATCCGGCAATCAACTGTGGCCTGGTCCAAAATATATTGGGCTCAATACAAAATTTGATCAAGACCTGATTCGGATATTGATTTGAGCGTTATCCGATATTTGACTTGGGCCTGATCCAATATCCAACTAGGTTCTTATATAATCTAATTTAGTACTACATTTCTAACTAACTAGTGTCTGATTCAATATTTTTCTAGGGCCTAACCCGGTGTTTGGATGGTCCCTAATCTGGATATCGACTCAATCCATATCAGGTTTCTAACTTGGCCTAATCCACTATCCAACGGGGCCTCAATCTGGATATTGTACTGGGCTTTATCCGTTTTTTAACAGGTTGAAACTACAGTACCCCTATCCCCTGCGAGCTTTACAATAACTCATCTCTTTCCAGGATCTCCATCAAAAACTTCCGATCCGCTGGCTTGCCCCCGAGGTCATCGTCACCGCCACCTATTCCTACAAATCCGACGTCTTCTCCTTTGGCATTCTCCTCTGGGAAATATTTATGAACGGCGCCATCCCGTACCCCGGCATGACCCTAGCCGAAGTCAGCAAAGAGGTTCGCAAAGGCTATCGAATGGTGCCACCCGACAAAATGCCCACCATATGCCGCAATATCATGACAGCACAGTGTTGGCCACAAAACCCCGCCGATCGTGACAATATGACCGAGATTCGACATGCGATTGAGGGAGTTTTGGAGGGAAGACAGAATCAGATGGCTAGATCTGCTTATGTTAGGTATACTTGATTATGAATAAATTTGTTTTATTATTAAATATCTGATAGCCTTGCGCGCTTACCACACGCATATCCTCTAACATATTGCAATCTTTGGGAACTGGTCGAAACATGCCCATTAATATCATCCAAACTTCCTGGAAACGCCCCAACTTCTCCCATTTCCCGATCAATAATATGCATATAAACATGATCGGAGTTGTGCCTGAACTTTGACACGATTCTAAATTTGCAAAATGGTATCAAAGTTACCCATCGTTATCAGGGTTTCCTGGTCTGAACTGCATCATTGATGTTCCGCTGGTAAAATGGTCTGTCCATTCGAAAGCGTTGGGAACCCATGGAACACATCCGGTCGAGTTCTCGCGGTCCCTTCCGGAGCAGCGAGCACGGCGGCGTAGACCGATCCAGACGCATCCTTCGTCGACGTGAGCGTGGCGAATGATTGGAAGACCCTTGGCTGGAATTAGGTTCTACATAGTTTTGAGCCCGTTTTTTGCTCGAGCCACAATTATTCTAGTCTGATTCAGAAGCTTATTATGAATCCTTGAAACCCTTTGTCTGGATTTAGAGGATATGTTTTTAAAAGGTGGGACCCAGTTCGATGCACCTTGTCAAAGGGAGGATTTTTGCACAAAAAACCGTGATTCTGAGCTAGTTTTTGATAGGTTTGGGAATCTTTTTTGGTGTCTAGGTAGAGGTCAGAAATTGGGTAGGGTTCAGAAGTATGGTTCGCAAACAGAAACACTTCAATAGTGACTAGAGAACAAAATATTGCTCTGTGTTAACTGTGATATCTAGGCTCATATAAAACGTAAAAAAATTGAGTTTTAAACATTGATTTTTCCCGCTAAATTTATATTTAAAAACGTGGATTTTTCCCGCCAAAATTAGATTTTTGAAACGTGGATTTTTCCCTCCAAAATTAAATTTTAAACATGGGTTTTTCCCGCCGAAAATATATTCAAAAAACATGGATTTTTCGCGCCTAAATTAAATTTCAAAAACGTTGATTTCTCGCGCCAAAATTATATTTGAAAAACGTGGATTTTTGCCGCCGAAATTATATTTGAAAAACGTGAATTTTTCGCGCCAAAATAATATTTTAAAAATGTGGATTTTTCCCGCCAAAATTAAATTTCAAAAACGTGTATTTTTCCCGCCAAAATTAAATTTTAAACAAGGGTTTTTCCCGCCGAAAATATATTCAAAAAACATGGATTTTTCGCGCCTAAATTAAATTTCAAAAACGTTGATTTCTCGCGCCAAAATTATATTTGAAAAACGTGGATTTTTGCCGCCGAAATTATATTTGAAAAACGTGAATTTTTCGCGCCAAAATAATATTTTAAAAACGTGAATTTTTCCCGCCAAAATTAAATTTCAAAAACGTGCATTTTTCCCGCCAAAATTAAGTTTCAAAAACGTGGATTTTTCCCGCCAAAATTATTCTCTTGGCTCTTTTTCACCCTCACTTGGTGTCAAAGTTTTGGAGCTAGCCAACGAGAAGAATCATAGCTTTAGTTCGTCTTCTAGGATACGCAAAAAAAATCTGGTGCTCCAGAAAAACCTTGTTAACATCCACCTACAATGAATCAATGCTCTTTCGTCATCATTCTCCACCCCAGTCAACACTGCTCCATGAGCCACACAACGCTCCTGCGCCTCAAACACATTCACCACCCCGGCAAACACCTGAATACACCATTTGCCCATGGCTCGATTGACTAGGCTCCAATCAGATGGACAGTAGTACTCCATATCTTCGCCCGAATTCGAATCTGCCAGAATCAAAGGGAGTACTGTAGCGAGAATCAGGATGAGATGCTTCATAGTTGAGAGAAAATGAGAAGAAAATTGTTGGAGGAGAGTTTTTAAAGAAGGAAGATGAGCTATAAACTCTGAGAAGTTGCTCATTTTCCATGGGAAAAATGCAAATAAAAATATTGTTTTTTTGGTCAACCATTTATTATAGTAGAATTCAAAGATTTCGCCTTTTTCCCACATGCAAATCCCCTAACATATTGCAAAGTTTGAAAACTGGTCGAAGTGTGCCCGTCGACATCGTCAAGGCTCCCCGGGAATGCACCAGCTTCACCAATCGTACCATCTATTATATGCATATAGACGTAGTTTTGATTATGCCTGAAGTAATACAGGATGCTTATCAAGAGCACAAAGAGCACAAAAAGAGTTACCCATAGTTATCAGGGTCGCCTGGTCGGAACTGCATCATTGTTGTGGTGTTGGTGAAATGGTCTGTCCATTTAAAAGCGTTTGGAACCCATGGAACACATCCGGGTGAGTTCTCATGGTCTATTCCAATGCATTTTGCTCTGCGCTTCAACCCGATCCAGACAGATCCTTCAGAAACACCCAAAAATCGGAGAATTGGGATACTTTGGGCGTGAATCAGCGCTCTCTCATCCAGGTTCTCAACACCAGTCAGCCTCGCACCATGCACCATACAATGCTCCTGAGCAGAATAAACATTCACAGTCCCATTGAACACCTTGATACACCATTCACCCATGCTTCGATTCACCAAGACCCAATCATTCGGACATTGGCTCTTTGGACTTGGTGATTTGAGAGAGCGCCTTTTCGCCACGCCACAACTCTCACCAACCAGAAAAATGACTTGGAAAAGTAGGAATAGCTTCATTTAAAAGATAGCACATCGATTGCCACCCTCGATTTCATATGAAAAGGGAGGGAGGGGGGAAAGGGGGAGGGGGGGGGTATTATGGAAATGAGAAATGGAACATGGCAAGTGCAAAATGTGACTATTAAAAAACAAAACAAAAAGGTAGTAAATATAGAAAGGAAGTTGCTACCCTGTTTTTAGCTAGAAAGTGACCAATTTTAAGGGCTAGGTCCTTAAAACTATAGGGTAATCAAGTATGAAAAAGAACACTGGAATGTTTATTTTCTTCAAAACCCTCAAAATTAGGCTGAAAATGCTGTAATTTTTCATTTTTATGCAAAACAAACTGTCTAGCTATATTCAGGACAAAAAGTTACCCAATTTTGCTGGTTTTTGATGGTTTTCGGGCATTTTTTGTATGTAAATTTCAAGGCTGAAAATTGAATATTAAAGATTGAATTCGGCTGAAACTGATAACATATTCGTTTTCAGCGTGTCAAGATCTACAAAATGATATATGTCTCGCTGGAAAACCTCACATTTTCTTGAAATCATTCACTTGTATTGTAGCAACCAGTATGGCCTAGAAACCCAAATGATACGGTACTTTTAGGTTCTTGCGTTTTCTAGGCCACTCTCTAATTTTTTTGTATTCACAATAGGATTAAGAGCAGACCATTGGTTTCATTGACATTGATCCAGGAGCCAGGTTGGAGCTCTACTGATCTACCTGATAACTTCTGACCTGATCAGAATCACATAACACAACACAACACAAAAACAGATAAACATATACAAAAAGTACATTCATATGTACATGTGAAAATTCACGAACAAAACAACAAAATGGAAATTTGTTCAGGAACAAGAACATGTTTGGAACGTGACAGTTTTGTCAAAAAATCTGAAACACATATGAGCTCAGGTCTTTTTGAAGAGCAAAATAATTGAGTTCAGATAACTGTACAAAGGTACGGTACTTGCAGTTCTAATTGTGGGATGTCTGACAAGGGAACAATTTCAGAAAAATGATTTTTTGTAGATCTTGACACGCTGGGGACGAATCTGTTATCTGTTTTTGCCAAAAAATATCCTCATCAAGCTATTTTCGGTTCTTTCCTAGTATTGGGGTCCAAGAATAATATCAGGGTCGCAGAGTATTATAGGGATCCTCAGAAACAAATATCCTGAGATAGTTAAAGGGTCTCATATATCATATTATTTTGGGACCCCTATATTGTTCTGGGACCTGGTTTCTATACTAGGATAGAACCTAATTTTCAGCCTTGAAATTAGCATACAAAAAATGCTCGAAAAACCATCAAAAACTGGGATGTCATACTATATACTAGGCTAACTTTTTGTCCTGAAAATATCTAGACAATTTTGAGGTTTTTGAAGAAAATGTCAGTAAAATTACAGAATTTTCAGCAAATTTGCATTTTTCTTCTACGACAAAAATGATAATAAAACACGTGAAAATATTCTGATTTTGTTTGCAAAGGTCTTCCATTTTCAGCCTAATATTGAGGTTATTAAAGATAATTATTTTTCCTGTGCTCTTTTTCATACTTGATTACCCTATAGTTAGGCCCTAGCCCTCAAAATCACTCAGTTTCGAGCTGATTGGCAAAAACTGATTACGATTTTATTCTTCATCAGCGTCTCAAGATCTATAAAATGATATATTTCTCACCGCGAAAAAGTCGAAAAACCAAAAATAATTTATTAAAATTTGGGGATATCACAGAGATCTTGAAGTTATTAATAAATATATATATATGCCATAACAATTTTAATTATGCAAAATATGTGGTAGTTCTCTCCACTAGATCAGGCTTTGTATTCTTTTCTTCTTGAGATACTTGCACAAAGGTACGGTACTTGCAGTTGATGCCCAAATAGAGGACTGACACAATGATTGCGTTGAGGATGCATTGCGCAGCTGAGACAACGACCAATGCGCGGAAACGAGAGTAATAATAGGCGGAAGCGAGTTGGAACTCGGCGGGTGTTGCGTAAATTGCGTAACTTCCAATATCGGCTGCGTTTTGAGCGCAGAGGAAGCTTACGAATGAGGAGAGGACGCAAGAACCGCACATCAGAATGGCGTGCTATAATAACGTAAGAGTTATTGATTATGTAGCTCCTAAAGTTGTTTTTGGACTCACGAAGAAGGAAAGAGCAAATTGATGATTTACAGCGAAGGAGATGATTGTTGGACCGGCGGTGAGGAAGAGGATTGTGGAGAAGGAGAGGATGAAGCAGAGCATGGAGCTCGGGAAGATCCAGAATGCCAAGTAGGGGTTGATGATGACTCGCTGGAAAATTGAGGTGAAAATAGTTAAGCAAAAAAATGGGAAAAAATTGAACTTTTTTCCATCATAATCCTCTTTAAACAGCTGAACAAAATTGCAAAATACAAATTTTTTATGTTGAGAAAAATTGACAGAATATCTGGTTAAGGAGTCCGAAATCAGGACCTAAGAGTCCAATATTTAAACTTATGACCTCAGAAATGTTACCTAGAGGTTCAAAATCATGACCTAGAAGGCCTAGGTGTTCAACATCGTGACCAAGAAGCCTAATATTATGACCTAGAATCCTAGAAATATGACCAAGGTGATCAATATCACGACCTAGGGTCCCAGAAATATGACCTGGGGGTACAGAATCATGATCTAGGAGTCCAGAACTATTATCTAGAAGTCTAATTTTGTGATCTAGGATCCCAGAAATATGGCCTAGGGGTCCAAAACCATGACCTAGCAGTTTTAAACCATGACTCAGAGGCCCAGTTTTATGACCTAGGATCCCAGAACTCTGACCTAGGAATCCAGAAATATGACGTTATATTTGGACACCTAGGAAATCTGATATTTTTCTCAGAAAGTCAATAACCAGATATAGAAACCTAGGACTCCTAAAAATTGGCACAGGAATCTAGTACAATGGTCTAGGAGTCCAACATCCTGGCCTAGAAAACCAATATTATGACCTAGAAATTCAATATCGTGACCTAGAAGCCGAGTATTATGACCTAGAAAACCAATATCCTGACCTAGTAGTAAAATATCATAACCTAGAAGTCAAGTACTATAGCCTAGAATCCCAGAACCATGGCCTAGAAAACCAACATCATGACCTAGGATCCCAAAAATATGGCCTAGAATACCAACATCCTATCATAGGATCCCAGAAATATGACCTAGAGAACCAACATCATTATTATCGCTTAGGAGGTCTATTTTCGTTTTATCACTAAAAATTCCAAAAGTATGGCCTATGAACCCAAAATGAAGGCCTACAAGCAATTGGAACCTATGAGTCAAAAATATGGCTTAGGAGCCCAGTAGGAGTTCAGTACTATGACCTAAAATCTAGAAATATGGCCTAGTAATTCAAAATGAAGGCCTACAAGCCCAATATTGGAACCTACATATGAGTCAAAAATATGGCTTAGGAGCCCAGTAGGAGTTCAGTACTATGACCTAAAAACTAGAAATATGGTCTAGGGATCTAAAATCATGACCTACAAGAACTAGAAGTCCAACATCATGACCTAGGATCCAAAAACAATGACCTGTGAGTTCAACATAGTGACCTAGGATCCCAGAAATATGGCCTAAGGGTCCAATATCATGACCCGTTAAGCCTAATATTATGGCCTAGAGTCCATAAATATTACCTAGGAGCAGAATATCATGACCTAAAGGTACATTGCTATGGTCTAGAGAACCTATTAGTCCAGTTCTGTAAGTCCAAAAATACCAGCCTAATCCAATCCTCTACAAATTAAAGGTCAGACTCGGACCAGCCCGATAAAGACCTGGCCCTTTTTTTCCTAATTAATGAGCCCTCCCTGAACTAATATTTTAAAAAAAACTCACCCTATCCGGAACCGTATAATACGACCTCGACGTCACAATAAAATCAAAAATCGACGACGCCAAACACAACCCCGCTATCGACGCCACCACCAACGCCACATTGCACAAAAATATCAAGCGGGAAGTATGCATATTTTCACTAAAAATAATCGATACTATCTATTTAAGTAAACACATGAATATTCAAAGGCGAACAAAAAATGTTGATAAGGAGAATACGAAAAATAACAAAGAAGCCAGTGAATTTTGGAGGGGAAGAAAGACAAAGCGTTACCAGGTTACCAAATTAAATATTTGTGCAGGCAATAAAAAGAACTTGAACATTTCACAATTTTTCATATGAATGTACTTTTTTTGATTTTTTGAATGAAAAAAAGTGAAAACTTTTGATGTTGATCAAAAAGGGGGGGGGAAGGGGGTGGTGTCATAAGCCGTCAATGTTTTTGTTGTTCACCAAGGTGCACTGGCAATAATAACAAAATTGGTGGGTAAATAGAGGAAAGGGGGACAAACATTTACCGGTAGTACTATTACTAGTACTACTCCCAAATGCACTCTACAAATATTATTGCCACCCTTTCCCTCCCTCCACTGACAGGCACCTTTTTTGTTTGTTGGGCTCATCTTGGCTGAGGCGGGAGAATGTCAGTTGAGGGTGGAGAAGTGGGGGGGGTGGGAACGGGAATCTAGATATGAGGGGATATGGGAATTTAGTGATAGAAAAGTTGGAAAAAAAAGTTGGGGAATTTTGAAAATTTAGGGCTTGGGCTTACAGAGCAATGGTTTCATGATGAAAATGTGAGATTTTTCAGCGAGACATATATCATTTTGTAGATCTTGACACGCTGAAAACGAATATGTTATCAGTTTCAGCCAAACGCAATTCTCAATACGCAATTTTCAGCCTCGAAATGATCATACAAAAAATGCACGGAAAACCATCAAAAACTAGGGATGGTATACTATACTATAGGCTAACTTTTTGTCCTGAAAATATCTGGACAATTTTGAGGTTTTTGAAGAAAATGAATATTCCAGTAAAATTAAGCATTTTCAGCAAATTTGCATTTTTTTTTTCTTCTACGACAAAACAATACGTGAAAATATTCTGTTTTTGTTTGCAAAGGATTTCCAGGTTCTCAAATTTTCAGCCTAATTTTGAGGTTTTTGAAGAGAATGAATATTCTAGTGTTCTTTTTCGACCTTGATTCCCCTATGTCCCAACGTATTCGAAAAACCCCGTAATTTAACACTATCTCTAAATCTTTACTTCTAGAACTTCTAGATCATATTTCAGATATTTTTGTCTAATTTCAGACATTTTCAGACAACCAATTGTCAAGCCTCAATTTAACGCTTCCAAAAATGAGCTCAACAAACTTCAAAAATATTGTATGCGGGCGTTAGGGCGTTCGGGCGTTCGGGCGAACGGGTAAACGGATGCGGGCGTTCGGGAAAACGGGTAACCTTGTTCAAAACACCAAACACCAATATGCATCCTAAATAATCTTTATCTATACCTCATATTTCTTCTACTTTGCCAAAATCTTCACAGTAATCTGTCCTCCAGTTAGTTTGGCAACCTTGAACGTCTTTGCCAAATCTTTCTCATCTCCAGCAAACTGAAAAAAGGTGCCTTTTTTTTAGAACTTTTAGATAAACTAGCTCACCACAGAGTTCTGAATGACCAATTTATCCTCTTTGGCGGCTCCTGGCTTATGGGTGACTGTGACTTCACAAGTCTTCTCCGGCTCCAATGTGCCAAACACGGGGTTGATTCTGAAAGTTTTTCAAGATATCGATTTTGTTCATTGGCCTGTGAATAACTTACGAATAAACCTGGTTGTTCGAAATCTTAATCTTATACATGATCTTCTTGTTATAGCTATTTTTGAGGACCATTTTCTTTTGCTCCGTTGCTCCAGCCTTGAATTCCAGCTCATTTCCTCCCTCCACAACGATATGCGGTTCAGGTCCCTTGTTTTTGTCCTCCTTCGGCTTTTCTTCTTCCTTCTTCTCCTCTTTCTTCTCCTCTTTCTTTTCCTCTTTCTTTTCCTCCTCTTTAGGCTTCTCCTCTTCTTTCTTTTCCTCCTCCTTCTTCTCTTCTTTCTTCTCCTCCTTCTTCTCTTCCTTCTTCTCTTCCTTCTTCTCTTCCTTCTTCTCTTCCTTCTTCTCCTCTTTTTTCTCTTCCTTCTTCTCTTCCTCTTTCTTATCCTCCTTATCATCCTCCTTTTCTTTTTCTTTTTCCTTATCACTCTCTTTCTTCTCATCCTTCTTGGATTTCTCCTTCTTCTCCGATTTTTTGGACTTCTCCTTCTTCTCTTCATCCTTCTTCTCCTCTTTCTTTTCCTCATCCTTCTTATCACTCTCCTTCTTCTCATCCTCTTTTTTATCCTCCTTCTTCTCCTCCTCCTTCTTTTCCGCCTTCTTTTCATCCTTCTTCGATTTCTTCGATCCATCCTTCTTACTCTTCTCTTTTTCCTTATCAGTCTTCTTGGATTTATCAGTCTTTTTCGATTTCTTGGATCCCGATGACTTGGCCGATGGTTTGGCTTCACTTGCCGCTGCACCAGCCGCCTTCTTCTTCTTCCCACCACAAACGAACACTTGCCACGAGGCGGCGATGGTAAATACTAGAATCCAGTAGATCATTGTGCTTGGATGATTTGATTGCTGGAAATGGATTTGGGAGTACTGTAGGGGTACTGTAGAGGGGTACTTACCTGACCAGTTATCACTAATCTAATATTTCGAACTAAATGATAGCTGAGAAAAGGTAGAAGTTCAAATGACGATTTCAGGTCACGTTTTTTTTTGTTGATAAAAAACGTGGACTAGATTTCGAAATTTTCAAGCATCTCTACTGTACTATCTTGGGTTACTGTTACTTTTTTATATCATTTTATGTTCCTAGAAGTACTGTAGAAGTACTGTAGAAATATACACCCTTCAAAACCTCAGCCATATCTTCAATTGACTACTGTAGGTACTGTATCACCCCTGACCCATCGTATAATACATAATTTTGTTCAGAATTTTATGGGGAACATTTTGATACCCCCAATGTATCATTTTGTGTTCCTAGAACTACTGTAGAAGTACTGTAGAAATGTACACCCTTCAAAACCTCAGCCACATCTTCAATTGACTACTGTAGGTACTGTATCACCCCTGACCCATCGTATAATACATAATTTTGTTCAGAATTTTATGGGGAACATTTTGATACCCCCAATGTATCATTTTGTGTTGCTAGAACTACTGTAGAAGTACTGTAGAAATGTACACCCTTCAAAACCTCAGCCACATCTTCAATTGACTACTGTAGGTAGTGTGCCACCCCTGACCTATTGTATAACATTTCATTTTGTTCAGAATTTCATGGGGAACATTTTGATACTTATTTCATATCATTTCATGTTTCTAGAAGTACTGTAGAAGTACTGTAGAAATGTGCACCCTTCAATCCTCAGCCACATCTTCAATTGACTACTGTAGGGTACTGTATTCTCCCTGACTCATCGTATACTACTTCATTTTGTTCAGAATTTCATGGGGAACATCTTGATACTCATTTCATATCATGTTATGTCCCTAGAAGTACTGTAGAACTACTGTAGAAATGTACGTCCTCCGAACCTCAGCCACAT
>LR549406.1:0-13402 GCA_900536415.3 Caenorhabditis sp. 38 MB-2015
AAATATCTCGAGTACAAAATTTTTACTTACAAATTCCCCTCATACTATTTCCTAACTCACAAGATGCTACAACTTCCACATAGTTAGAAAAATTCTCAGGGGGGAACTTTGGGGATCATTCCTTGGCGAGCCGAAGTGCACCGTGTGAAGGTTTTTTGGCCCTTCTTTGATACGCATCCGCCGCTTGAACTTATTTGGCAAAAATTAGAGAATTTCATTGACGATTGAACAAATTGTTTTCGTATCAATATTGTTTTAATAAAGCTGTGAAACAGTGATTTTTTTCTCCTGTCACCAAAATTGAAAATGAATTCTTCAGGGTTTGCTCATGTTTTATAGGGCTTGTCCCTTTATCACTACTAATCGTGGAGCTAAAAGTTCCCTTTCCCTGTGTTTTAAGAAATTGTAGCTTCAGTGTTTCGCTTAGAATATACTTGAATGAACTTTAAATGTTTTTCAAAAAAGGTTTCCTAGGATAATTGAATCTGTAGAATCAAATTCTGAAATCCAGTAATATGAATTTCAGTTAACATACGAAAAAGAGTGCTTATCAGTAGAGCGCATATTATTGATTTAATTTTAGATACTACATAGTTGTGAGACAATTGTCAAAAGTCTTAGTTTTATGAGAAAGTTTACTGTTTCACACTTTGTATTTTATAAAATTTTTACTTGCAAATTCCCCTCATACTATTTCCTAACTCACCAGATGCTACAACTTCCACATAGTTAGAACAATTCTCAGGGGGAACTTTGGGGATCATTCCTTGTCAGTAAAAATTATCAACAAAAAAATCAGTGTTTCGGATTTTTTTTAAAAAGTTATTCACACATTTGTTTTTGCTGGTTTGTGAAATAGTCGCAGGTTTCAAAACAGGTGCGTCAGGTTGCTCGTCTTTGCCAGGTTTATATTTTAAAAAAAACGACAGTAATCTGAGAAACCCGATCCCCACTTCCATTTTCGAGAATTGTCTCTAAATCTCCAGTTGTCACACGCCGACAATGATCAGCATGAATGTTTCCAATTTTCGTGCCAATTTTTGTTTTTTTTTTTTCCTTTTGTGATGAAAGTCTTTATTTTGTTCAAAATCAACTTGTCATTTTAGCTGTACCAAAAATTGATAAACGATTTTTTATCCCAGTTTTGATCTTATTTTCGTGATGAATTATGCTGTTTGAAACTTGTAAAAATTTGCTCTTGATTCTCAATTCAAATGAATTTCCAAAAAATTGAACAGTGTTGAGAACAGAAATTATTTGAAAGTGTGAAAATTAACACATTACGTCATTTTTGACAACCATCTCTCTCATGGTTTTTGCATAGTATTAAATTTGTTTACTGTTTCTAACGGGGTTGTTGAATGGAATAAGAGTGCGCGGTTATTCATCTGCTCTACGCTCTACCACGAAGCTGATTCTCGGTATTTTCCATAAATTCATTGTTCGATTCCCAGATTTTCAAAGCTTCCCAGAAATTAATAATGACATATAAACTATCAAAATCTAAAAATAATGAAAATCACCCTGAACATTGTTTTAGTTATTATTTAACATTTATTCTCGAATCGGCACTTGTCTTATTTGAATTTCATCTTCCTCATCATTATTTTGTCGTCATACTATCTTCTCATGCACCTGTTCACCGCTGCAACAGATTGAACGCCTCCCCCTTTCATCATCTCTAATTATCGATTCACCGGGTGCTCATTTTTGGTGTCATTTGTTGTTGTTTTTTTTTTTGCGCCGTCCACTTCAATAATGTCTGCCGATCAAAAAATTGTGAGTTCAATATTTGTTCTTTGAAAAAAATGATTTTGTTTTTGCAGGAAGAAATGTTCAATTCATCAAGCGAATTTGAGTTATTTGAAGATGGATTCAGAAAAAGTGAAACACCAGAATACATGTGCCGGAAAGTTGAGAAAATGGAGGAAAAACCGGAGGATGTCGTTGAACCGTTGAGTGTCCGAATTATGAAGGCGATACAGGTTAGTTTTGGATACTGTAAATGGGTCATCTGAATCTCGATCATTTTAGGGGATAAACAATAGGAAAAAAATTTTGACTTTGCTCAAAAAAATCTGAAAACCTCTATGACAGAACATGGCAGACTGAAATATAACTAAGAAAGTTTCTGTTTCAAAGAAATGATTAATAAAGAATGAAAATTTCTCCATCAATGATACTTTCTAGAAACATCTCATGGAATAACTTGACATCTTTAACTCGAACGTCAAAAATTCCCCAAAAAAAACTTGTCCAAATTGATTTACAAACTATGGTTTAGGTTAAAGGGACAGGATGGTTGTTATTGAAAAATTCGCCGGTCTGCTATAATTTCCCGTTTCAGATTTAGAAGAATAGTTTTATTTTTTTCTATTTTTTTTATCAGATTATATGAAACGTTTTGGACTGATTCACGAACTAAAAAAAAAATAAAAATATCTCGGGGAAAAATCGGCAAGCTTGCGACAGTTTGTCGCAAACTTGCGACATTCGGCTATCGCAAGGCTTGCGGTGTTCTTGCGCCAATAGTCGCAAGCTTTGCGACATCTAGCAGCAAAACTACTGCACGGCTTGCGACACCCTTGCGGCAGAAAAAATGTGTCGCAAGTTTGCGACAAACTGCCGCAAGCTTGCGACAAGGAAAAAGCCTTGCGACACGCTTGCCGTTTTTTCCCCGAGATACTACATAATTTAATTCGAAAACCCGATTTGTGAGAAGGGAGAAAAATGCATTTTTTTAATTTTCCAGTTGGAAAATGATAAAACCAAATATTTCTCAAAAACATTTAGAGCCTTGGTCTAATAAAATTCCTCTTATTTTGTTGCAAAACTTTTCATAAACTATTCTATTTCCAGCCAAAAATCGATAATCGTCAAAACATGCTCATAATATTCGATGAAGAGAGCGACAAAGTCACAATCCAAAATCTGGCTCCAAACCCCACTTCCACAAAGAGTTTTTGGACTTATATCAAGGAAACATTTGTCACCGAAAACGTCAAAGCTTTTTTCAAAATAGCCATTCCTGTGCTCGTCCTGCGTTACATGTTCAAAATGCATTGGCGACTTATTAAAATTGAGAATTCGATCGGAAAGTTCAGAAGGTTATAGATACATACATAATTTTTCCAGTTCACAAGTTATTTCGTTTCCATCTAAATAAATATTTATTTTTAAAAAGTCTCAACATATGTTTTAAAAAATTTCACAAAACAACAAAATGAAATTTTTCTATTTTTCACAAGAGGTCACACGCTCGAGAAAAATGAAACGACACTGATTCTAGAAGTGATTTTCGAGTGAATATTTATATCGGAACGTCAATGGTTTTACTGATCACTCGTTTAACAATATAGAGTTCTTGAAACTGTATTATTTTTTAAATATAACTTTGAGAGTTACACTATTTGTTGCTCAAAGAACAATTTTAAAAAAAAGTTTTCTACATTCCTAAACAGTTTCATGTACACTAAAGTTGTATTAGAAACAAACCGGTCACACGCGCTCTACTGATAATCTATAATATTTTGCTCTGTAAATGGAATTTGAGCTATTTTTCAGTGTGAATTCTACACTTTTTTCATTGTTTCAAAGCATATTTTCAAGTTGGAAAAATGGAATCTACAATAGTCCGATGGCAGCGTTTTATGAACGGCTGAATAGTTTTATCATTAGTTCTAAAACATTGATAGAAATTGATCGACGTCAATAAATTTATTTCAAAAAGTTGAAGGTTCAAGAAAATCAGAAACAGTAAAAATCCATTTCTTGATGAAATATCGTATAATGAAAGGGAAATTATTTTTTCAAGTTTAACTGAGCTTGTTCGGTGTTATCAATGCAACTATGTTGCGTTTTCCAATTCCCAGAAGCCAGTGTTATCTCTAACTAGAATTGAAGACGCCTAGGCAGTTGGAAATCATTTTTAATTACTAAAACTCATGTTTTGTTGAGAATCATTGTTCAAAGTTGCTCCGACGCCTAAATTTGCCTCATTTTTGTCGTGACTGCACAAAAACACACAACTTGACGTAAATGTTCACAAACTGTAGCCCAATGAATTGTGTTTTTCTTCATTGTAGCAAACTTGCTTTTTTATTTTGAATGATCAGTGGAAAAAATCTTTTTTTTTCAATTAGTTAGGTGTCTTCGAACTTTTTAAGACACCCATGAACTTCCAATTTTTAGTCCACGACTCTCTCCCATTTTATTAATCATGATTGTTGTTATACGAAAATCTTTTCCCCATTCCAATAATACTTCACCAATGTAGGTAATCGATTGCTATTCCCTCTCTTTCTGACCTATTTTTGTGCGCACCTACTATGATTTTTGCGACATTGCGCAATATGGATTGCACACAACGCTCCACCACAAAATAGGCGGGGTCATCTGCTGACCTTCTGGTGTAGGTCTTGTTCGTTATCTGATGTCATTTAGTTGCACAAATGTCCTGTATTGTTATTTGTATTGATCTTTTTTTTTGTGATGTGTTGCAGACTCAAATTTCACTTTTTTCAGAGACTAATTTTCATACAAAAAAACGATGGATAAGATTCCCACAATTGCCCAAGTGATCGAAAAATTCCTTGGAAATGCTATGGTAAGTTTTTAGAGGTTGATGAGCAAGTTTTATAATCACCAATTTACAGGGAAAAGTTGAGAAGTGCGAAGATTTTGTGATGACCTTCAATGTTCCCGGTTGGAGAATACATAATGCTCCAAGTTTTGCGTGGCTCCAAAAAGTGCGTCATATAAAACCAGAGGAGGTAAAGCGTTTTTCATCCTTTAAAAAAAAACTGAAGAATCTTGTTTCAGATCATCCCAATCAATGTTTCAACAAAAAACCCCGTTTGCACATGCCAAAAAGAGAAAGAAAATGAAGAACAGAAAAACAAGATAAAAGCATTTCTCCAGGTTAAATAAATTGAGCAAGAATTGTTTTTTAAGTTGAATATTTTCAGAAAAATATTGATGATGTGCGAAACTGCGCGGTGGTCTTTGACAGCAACAAAACCGTATCGCTTTATAAGTTGAGTGGAACAGACGCCGTTTGGGTCAAACACGTATTGCGAGAAAAGGTACTGTTGGAATGCTCTTTTTTTATAAAAACCTTATGTATCATTTTCAGAAGTCCATCTTCGACGTCTTCTCCCTACCAACTCCGGATTTCAACAATATCAAAAAATGTTTCGCCCGTTACGGACCGGATTTTCTAGTATCATTTGTCCTTGTTCTCGTCATCATGATTATACTCGAGACCTCGCTCATTGCAAAAAAATCTTTCTGATTTATATGAAAATTATTTATTTGAGTTTTGAAATTCGAATAAAGCTTGTTTTTGTAATCTCTAGTTCAGTTGTTTGGCTTCACGAAAATTCAGGAAATGAGTTTGGAAAATGAATGGAATTTTTTATTTGGGTGGCTCTTGGAATGGAGCCCCATTAAAAACGGACCGGATCAGCACGAACAGACTTGTGATTATGACAGTTGATCACTTCGAAATGTTGTTTGATTTTTGGAAAACGTCAAACTGGATCAGGTCGGTTTCAAAAGATTTGTTCTTGTCTGTTTTCCGGGTTGGATTAAGAAAAATTCCAAAAACATAGCGTCGGGTCCTATTCAGGATTTTCCATTTTTTGCGATCAAACTAGCTTTGAACTCATTTGATAACTCGTGCAGCATTCATTCAAATTGTTGATATTATTTCAGTGGGGACTAAAACTACAGTAACCCTCTAAAATGATCTACGACTCGACTACACACTTTATAGGGTAGTTTCGTAGGAAAAACGCACGTCATGTCAGCATGCAATTGACGAGACTGAGAGAAACGCAGAGAAAAGTTCTTCAAGAGTAGTACAATATGGTGAAAATTTCCATGGCCGACTGGTTAACAGGCGTGTCTTTGAAGCGAACGAGGGCGCCAAGCTCTGGTTCGATTCCCCCACGCGCCAAAACTTTTTTATTATTTTTTCTTTTTTTTTCAAATTACAGTGATGTGTTTTCGAAATTCAAAAATGTATTGAAAATATTTGCGAGAGTGTATTTTTTAGTATCTGACAAGAGAACGTTGTAAAAAAATGTAATTTGAAAAAAAAAGAAAAAATAATAAAATAGTTTTGGCGCGTGGGGGAATCGAACCAGAGCTCGGCGCCGTCGTTCGATTCAAAGGCACGCCCGTTAACCAGTCGGCTATGGAAATTTTCAATATAGTGTACTTCTCTCGGAGAACTTTTCTCTGCGTCTCTCTCAGCCTAGCAAATTTCTGTTTTTCATTGCGATGACATGACGTGAACAAATTACCTGGATTCATCAAATTACTCAGCGTGATCCATATAAACAGAGATTTTCACGGTGTAATTTTTTCAGCTTAAAAATTCTTCTTAATTCCGGCTCATGATATGTTTCACCAGCAAAATAATTACAAAAATCCAGAAAAAATGTATGGTGCAAAGTTTAGATCAAGGTTTTGCAATACTGAAATTATACACTGCTGCCTTATTCCTATGAATCTGGAGTCATGATATGCTTGGTCGTTTGAAAATTCGGTTTTGATGCAAAATAACTGTCGATTTCCAAAAATCCACAAAGACCAGTCCCTCCCCATTCCAGTAATACTTGACCGTTGTAACAATCGATCGCCACCCCCTCTCTTCCTGACCTACTTTTGTGTGCAAATTGTGTGGAGCACACTCAACGCTCTGCCAAAAATAAGGTGGGGACATCTGCCGACCTTCTGGTGTAGGTCATGCCGTCATCTGATGTTATATACATATATAATCTTTTTGTTTTTTTTTTTTGATGTGTTATAGATTCAAATTGATATTTTTTCAGAGACCAATTTTCTTACGGAAAAAAACGATGGACGCAGCCACTACTTACCAGAAACGTTTTTTCTTCAAAAATCGGAAAAAGACGCTAGAACAAAAGGCTGCGGAATACAATGGCAAGAGGTTCGTGGTGAATGAATTTATTCCAAATCCCCGCCATGTAATCCTGAGTATGTCGCGGAGTGAATTTGAACTTATTGGGAACGAAAACAAGTCAAAAACTGAGCTTGTGAATTCTTCGGGTGAATCCGACAACGAGCAGGTGAGTTTCAAGATTTCCGATACAGATTTTAAAATCTGCATTGATTTTCAGAAAGACCTTCTCAACGATACTTGTAAAGAAAATTTGTTGGATGAGAAAATCGGAACTCCGGAACCTATAGAAACGTTTCCAAAAAATGAGAAGCAAGCCATGAGTCCCAGATCGGTTAAAATTTTCCTTAAAACTATTATGGTAAGTTTTTAAAAATCCAATTTGCACGTTTTAGAATCACATATTTACAGAGAAGAATTGATAACCGCGAAGATGTTCTTATGACCTTCACTAGTGACTGTTGGAAAGTTCATAATGCTCCAAATATTGAGTGGCTCCGAAAATTGGATCATCTTAAACCAGAGGTATTTTGAGAGATCTTGATCATTAAAAAAACGAATTTTTTTTTAATTTTCAGAATATCCCACTCGAAGTTTCGAGAAAATCCACTTGCCCCTGCCGAAGAGAAAAAGAGAAAGAAGAGAGAAAGAAGATGAAAGCATTAATCCAGGTTAGAAAAATTTGAGCAAGAATTGTCTTTCAAATTCCAAAAACATATGTATTTTCAGAAGAATATTGAGGCTCAGCAAAGCTTTGCGGTGCTCTTCGAGAACTACAAAACCGCATGGGTTTATGAGTTGAGTCCAAGCGACGTCACTTGGGTCCGATTTACGTTGGAACAAAAGGTATGCTCATTTAAAAAAAAAAAAAAAAAACCTCACCTTTTATTTTCAGGAGTCCATTTTTGACGTCTTCTCCCTTCCGAATTTGGATTACAACCGCATATTGTTTGAGATAAAAAACTATTTACTTACTTTGCTGATGCTGGTGGTCTTCACATATTGTGTAGTTTTTTTTTAAAAGAAATACTAAAACACTGACTTTTCATTTTTTAATAAATTTTTTTTGTAAACTGTGATTGCATGGAAAAGAGATGATTTCAGGAAAATTGTTTGACTAGAAAAATCTTGCTTCCATAAAAGTTTCAGGATCTCTATTTTAAATCTTTTTTAGAGAAACGCTGACTTTGAAATTTGCCGTCCTGTCAATTAATTTTCAGAAGAGTTCATCAGATTTCGAAAATCCGGATTGATTTTATTTTCAACCCCAAATTTGATTTGAGCTGATAATCATAGGATAACTATTTTTCTAAAGGGGCCCGTTTTATTTCCGACTGTGATCTGAATGGATTAACAATTCCATGCCACGTCGAGGCTAAGAGAGACGCAGAGAAAAGTTCTCCGAGAGAAGTACAACAGTGAAAATTTCCATGGCCGACTGGTTAACGGGCATGTCTTTGAATCGAACGACGGCACCGAGCTCTGGTTCGATTCCCCCACGCGCCAAAACTTTGTTTTTTTTTTTTCAAATTACAATTTTTTACAAAGTTCTCTTGTCAGATACTAAAAAATACGCAAATATTTTGAATACATTTTTGAGTTTCGAAAACACATTAAACTGTAATTTGAAAAAAAAAAGAAAATATCAATAAAAAAGTTTTGGCGCGTGGGGGAATCGAACCAGAGCTCGGTGCCGTCGTTCTATTCAAAGGAACGGCCGTTAAACAGTCGGCCATGGAAATTTTCACTGTTGTACTTCTCTCGGAGAATTTTTCTCTGCGTCTCTCTCAATCTCCTATCAGTGTCGGCCTCATAACAGATTAAATCTGGCTCAAGTCTACTTCAATTTTTCTATGAGTTGCATGATCTATGTTCCCCTCTAAAACTCACATCGAGATCAATAATTACCTCCCCATCCATCTTTGTCATATTTATGCACCCACGCTGTTTCATAGGGTTATTACGTAACACGATGTTTGCGCAATCAGCATCCCGCAAAAAAAATGACGTCAGCCTTCTGATGTGGTCCTTGTTGCCATCTGATGTTATATTGCACAAGTGTCTTTTTTCTATGAAAATCTGTGTGTTTTTAATACTGATTGTGAAATAAAAACAAAGTTCTTAGAGTTTAGTTCTATCCAAATGAATAGAAGTTTTGAAACTGTAAATTTCTGCAGCTGAAAAATTATTTGTACAAAACTTTACTCAGGCTAGTGATTTGTTCAATAGATAAATTACCAGTTCCTGTAAACGCAATATTCGGACCCTGTTGGATTTTTTGAAAATTTCTCAAAGTTTTGAAAAAAATAGTGTCGGTTTTTATAAAATTTTAGAAATTTGATTTTCACATAAAATATGTAGTTGCTGATTTCTGCTTTAATTAATCCATGACTTCCAGAACCCCTATCCTAAAGTTGGGATCACTGCGATCAATAAATACTCCTCATACATCTATGCTCTCTTGATGCACCCACGCTGTCTCATAGCATAATTACAAACATAGTTTAATGTGCAAGCAACATCCCGTCAAAAAAATGACGTAATCCTTCTGGTGTGGTCCTTGCTGCTATCTGATGTTATATTGCACAAGTTTTTTTTTTCTATAAAAATATGTATTTTTTAATACTGAAAGACAAGCAATTTTCAAAGAATTATTGAGCTTCAATTCACACAAATAGAAGTTTTGAAACTGTGAACTTTTGCAGCCTAAAAATTATTTGTGCAAAACTTTACTTACAATCAGGCTAGTGATTTGTTTAATAACAAATCGGCACAGTAAAGTTTTAGATATCAAAGTTTAGAGCATAATTGTATTATCTTTTGTTTCTGAAACTACACAGTGCGATCAATAAATACTCCTCATCCATCTCTGCTCTCTTGATGTACCAATGCTGTCTCATACCATAATTACGTAGTTTGTTGTGCAGGCAACATCTCGCTAAAAAAATGATGTGCTCTTCTGGTGCGTTCCTTTTTGCTATCTGATGTTGCATGCACAGTAGCACACTTTTATTATTCTATTCGCATTTTCTGTTTTGTTTTTTCTGATTTAATCTGAAATCACGCATTATTTTCAGCAAAAAATGAACACAAATTCATTCAACAATATGGAACTCTTCTCTGAAATTTCGGCATCACGCGAAAATGTCAAGAAAATTATGCAGGTTAGTTTGAAGTCAAAAAAAGACATCCAAGAACATATTAGACTTCTTTGGACTGTTTCAGAAAAACAAGAATTCAATATTTTTAGGAAATGAATGCTCCAAGAGTCGTTGAAGATGTCCAAGAAAATTTGTTGGGCCATTCCAACAATGAAGAAGCCTATTTCCAGTGGTCTTCCAGAATCAGCCAGACTGGTTTATCTGAACTGAAATCAGAAGTCAAGAATAGAATATCCGCTCAAATTGAAGAATCGGTGAGTTTCGAAAATTCTAAAGATTCATCTTTGAAGTTCAAATTTCAGGTGGACTTGCTCACACATCTGCGCGAATCAAATTTGATACACGAGAAAACCGGAACTTGTAGCTCTACAGCAACTCCTGTGGAAATCCAGAAACCATCAATAAAGGAGAAATTAGAAAAAATGATGGCAAAAATGGAGGTAATTGTTTTTTCAAATTTACTATAGATTTTCTGGATACATTACTTTTCAGCAAAATATCGAAAAATGCATGGATGTTTTCTACTTATTGAATAGTGATAGTCGCCGTGACTGGGTTAGCATCAAGTATATCCAAGAATTACGTCATTTGGTTCCAGAGGTAGGTCAAACAGATTCTTGATTATATATAGTTCTATTATTTTTTGCAGGTTATCCCACTAAATGTGTCGCAAAACGCATGCACATGTCAAAAACAAAAAGAAGTGGAAGAACAGAAATCAAAAATAAAGAGATCAATCCAGGTTAGAAAAATAAACGAGAACTTCCAATTCAAATGAAATAATTTCAGGCGAAGATTGAGAAGAATCAAAGATTCGCGGTGATTTTTGATGAGAAGAAAACGGCATCGATTTATGAATTGTCGCCGAGCGATATCAGTTGGTTGGAATTTACTAACTTTCAGAAGGTATGTAATTCGAGTTGTTTGATTTTTTAGGCTCAAAAATTATCAATATTTTCAGACCTCGGTTTTCAACTTTCCCACAAAATGGCTTAGAGAAGCTGAAGAGCCTCTACAAGAGTTTTTAATTTTTGAGTTCTTGATGACCGTTGTGTTTGGTCTTTTCATTATAGTTGCATGCTGACCTTTTATAAACGTTGCAAAATTATTTTCCATCTGATCAATGTTATTTTTTTTTTATTTGAATAAATCATAATTTTAAACTGTAGTTTTCATATCATTTTATTTATTTGTTTCACGTCAAATGACTACGTTTCTGAATACTTGTAGAACCAAAAAATCCATCTGACTCTTGAATTTCTCAATGCACAAATTCTGGAGCTTTATGTAGACAATTGATAAATCCTAATTCTTTACCTGAACTCCATTTCAAAATGATCTATGTAAAAATGCACATCAACTCTGGTTCTCGTATACATTTCAAGAAAATCGCAATATATTTTCCCTGTTTCATTGTGCAGTTGCTATTAGAAGTCAATTTTGAAAATTTTGATAGCGTCGTTTGGCCACTTTCAGAATCATGTTTCAGGTAAGCAATAAAAAGAGTATAACATTTGAATAGTTGAATGCTACCCACTTTTCAGAAAAATTTTATTAAAGCAATGCAAATCACTTATTAAAGCAATGCAAATCGATCACCAAATTTACAGAATTTTTGGAAAATTTGTTTTTTTCGTCACAAAGTCTCGATCTACTAGCTCAAACACCATTCTACAAAAAAAAAAATTTCGATTCTCATTGCTTTAATATATGGTTTGTAGATATAAGAAGTAATTTCATTAACTTTAAAATAAAACAAATTTCAGCCAAATCGATTTTTCCAATGACCGTGCCAAGTCAGAAAAATTTACTTTTTTACAAGAAATCTCTCTAAAGATGACGTTACTGTTTCTTTGCGGTTTTTGAAAATTAAATTTCTTTTTTGAATAATTTTTTATTTGAACTGAATCATATTTTTGAATGTCGAAACTGTCCGTTTTTAATATAGTTTCATTTTAAAAAATTTAGAAAAAAAATAGTTTACATTTCTCCAAATTGCAAAAGCTCGCTACCTGGAGAATCGTATTGTTTCCTGTTTTTTTGGGATAGTGAAACTGACTGTCGTATACATAATTTTGAAAATCTGAACAGAAATTATTACTGTTTCAATGTATCATTGTTCTCAAGTCCAATTCATTTCAAATCAATCATACTATTCTTTTTTTGTCGATCAATAAAGACTCATTTTCTCTTTGACCTCTACCAACTCAATTTTTTATGCTCATTGCGCAATCTGAAGTACACCTCCCGTCCTTCTCAAAGAGGCGGGGTCACCAGCTGTCCTCCTTGTATTGGACTCTTTGCTATCTATTATAATGTATTAGCACACATGTCCTTTTTTTTTTATAAAAACGTTCTGTTTTTTTTTGTTTGAGTTGATTTTTAATTATTGATTTTTCAGGGAAAGTTATTCAACAACAAGATGCTTTCAACTCATGTTATCCAAAAATGCTTCGAATACGAGAAGAAAGAGGAGATGTCAAAAACATCTGGAAGTTCCACTTCAAAAGGGGCTGTCAAGAAAGTTAAAAGGGTTAGTTTCGTGAAAAAAATTGGATCATAAAAAATAGAAAACAAGCTGATTAGATAACTGTTAATTGATTTTTTTGCAGGAAGACCTAGCAAGTTCTTCGGATGAGATGAAACATTTTGGAGCTGAGAAATTAACACGTGATATCAACACCTACTGTAAAAGATATTCCACCTTGAACAGTCAATCCACATTCGAGATTGAAAAAAAGGAGCAGAAGTCAACTTTGAGCAAAGAATCAGTGAGTTTCAAAAATTTCAATAAATTACATTTTTGCTAATTTTTAGGGGGGTTTTTTGAGCGAAAAACTTGGAAATATGGGTTCCGAAGAAGCTCGTCCAGCTAGTGAGAAGACTTCGATTGAAAATCCCACACTAGACCAATGTCATTGTGTCATTGATAAAATTAAGGTTTGTTGATACTGTACGTGCAGGTTTTAAAATCAATGTTTGCAGACAAAAATCGATAAATATCAAGATGTTATCATGACCTTCACAAATGAGGGTACTTGGAAGAGATTATATGCCGACGATATTACGTGGCTCGAAGAGTTCCGTTATCTCGATCAAGAGGTAGGTCAGAGAGATCAAAAGATCAGTGTACATGCGCACACATGGAAAAGGGGACCAATTTGTGAATATGAGAATATATTTTACTAATTTTCAGATTTTTGTGTTAAAGAAGGCCAATTGCGCTTGCCAAAAAGAAAAAGAAAAGAAGGAGCAGAAAACAAAGATAATGGCATCAATCCAGGTTAGTGAAATTAAAGGGGGGGGGGGGGGG
>LR549406.1:13472-56391 GCA_900536415.3 Caenorhabditis sp. 38 MB-2015
CAAGGGAATTTTTACCGAAAAGCCTGGTATTCGAGAAAATTGGTTTTAAAGTTTTTTATTGAACGTACATATGGCTATACGTGGGGAAATTGAAATCGTATGTGAGAAATTCTCGGATACTAGGCTTTCCGCTGAAAATTCCTTTGGGGGTTATACTATATTGATGGTGCTCTTTTTGTTTTGAACACAACGAAATTGGTGGAAGCTGCACCAGAACAAAAATATAGAGCTGCACAAAAAAAACTTCAAGGGGGGAGGTGCACCAAAAATTTGATTGTGTTCAAAAGAAAGAGCACCATCGATATAGTATAACCCCCAAGGGAATTTTCACCGGAAACCCTAGTATCCGAGAATTTCTCACATACGATTTCAATTTCCCCACGTATAGCCATATGTACGTTCAATAAAAAACTTTAAAACCAATTTTCTCGAATACCAGGCTTTTCGGTAAAAATTCCCTTGATGGTTTTACTATTCCGAAAGTACTGATAAATTTAAGAACAATTTATTTTTTCCCCCTACAAGCAAGAATTCTATTTCAAATTTTAAAAATATATTTTCAGGCGAAGATTGAGAATCGTAAAAGTTTTGCGGTAGTTTTCGATAAGGAGCACAGGGCATCAATTTATGAATTGAGACAAACCGATGTCAATTGGTTTGAATACACAATTAATGCGAATGTAAGTTTGAAAAAAAACATGATTCTTTGAATTCAAAGTATTTTTTCATTTTCAGAGGTGCATTTTCGATTACTTGGCAAATCCGCTCGTCGCTTTCGACTTCGACTTTGCCACATTCTATGCGAACAACGAGAAAAGGATTCGAAGCTTCTGTTTCATTTTTTTCATCTGGTTGTTGCAATCCATGGCGATTCTTGGTGTATTCTCTCGTAACTGATTACCACTTTGTTAAATTCTGAGTAATTTGTGATTTTTAATATGTGTTCTGTTTTCAATAATAAATGATTTGAGGAGTTTTTTTTTGGAATCGAATCTTCTTATATATATATATGCACGGTCCAAATTGAAAACTACAAAATAAATCACTTGCAAATGATGTTACCAGTTATTTTTTCTACATCTGTGCAAAATTTCAAAAAAATTGTGCGCGCAAAATAATAACACAAAACGTTGAAAATGTAACCATTTATTATCATGAAGAAAAAAAGTTGAAATAATTACACAAAACACGAAAGCTCATCTAGCTTGAGAACTGTTTGAAAGCGTCTCGGAGAAATGCATCCGAGAGGAAATATTATTCGAGTGTCAAATTTTTTTTTTTGAAAGATATGGAATCCTCTAAAAATGGAATGTCAGAATTTGAAATGTCAGGAAAATTCATTACTCACTTTTGAGATTACTGTACCTTCAGATTATTGTTCCAAAAAATGCCGATTGCGCCTGTCAAAAACACAAAGAAGGAGAAGAACATAAAAGCAAAATCATCAAATCTATTCAGGTTAGAAAAAAATACGAAAGTTCTAGATTTGAATAATATATTTTCAGGCAAAAATCGAGAAACGTCAAAGTTTCGCGATAACTTTTACCGAAAAAAAGACAACCTGGATTTGGGATTTGAGTTCAAGCGACATCGATTGGGTTCAATACACAATTGGAGAGAAGGTACTGTTGAATACACATAATATGTATATTCAGAAAAATATTTTTGAACTATTTCAGACCTCTATTTTCGACGTTTCTCCATTTTCTATGGACAAGATTTTGGATGGAATTGATCTTGTTTGTTTGATTGGTTTGGCATTCATTGTATTCATCCAACTCATCTTGTTTGTTTTGTACATTTGCCATTGAGTTCACTCTGATAATGGTTTTTTTTTTTTTTTTTTGAATAAATTATGTATTTTTGGACGAAAAGTTGATTCTAGATACGGTACCTAAATAAATCGTCAAACTGTAGAAACTAGAAATTTTAACCTTGCTAGTATAAACTCAAAACGAAGAGCTACATTTTAATATTCATTTTTTGTGTGCAATCACGACTAAAATGCGGCGATTCACGGCGTCTGAGCGATTTTGAAAAAAAGGATGTTTATTTTTTCCCTCGGTCACACAATGAGAACTCATTGGAAAATTCAAAAAATCTGTTAGTAACTAAAAAATCCAACAATCAAGTTGTCTTTGAATTTTCACTACTGGGAATTTTTGAACCCAGGCCTTGTAAGAGATCTTTTTTTTTACTTTTCTACTGCTATTTGATCCCCAAGTTTACGAAAAAAATTTAAAAGACCGATTTTTTTTCTTCACATAGTATTGGGCCTATTGCTCAAACTCCATTTTACAAAAAAAAACTGTATATTTTGGGATCGTTAGACTTGCTTTGTTATATCTTGTATGAGAAATGTAAGTAAATTCAATGAATTACTTTTGAGACACTATACAACAATCTGAAGTTTCACTGTATGCCTGTGGGAAATTTTCACCCGTCTGGTTCGTAAACTAGGATGTCATGAAATTTTCGAAAAATGATGTATTATACGTAAAATGCACAAGGAGTCTTTTTAAAGAGATTGGAACTGGTGTTTGTGTTTTCTAGATATGAAAATCATGCTTCTTAGGTCTGATTTTGTTAAAAATAGGGTTAGATGGAATGACAAAATTTTTCGTGAAGGTAAAAATTGTTCGCCTCAAAATATGCTTTAACATGGTTTTTTATTTATTGAAAAATGTTCACGGAGAGCAAAGTTATGATTTTTTGAAGTTTTTCTTCAATCCTTGCTTCAACAAAAATGATCTTTTAATTTTTCAATACTGGGAATTGTTGAACCCAGGTCTTTTGTATTTTGTGAAATAAAATTATGAGAGTTCAGTAAAATGATATTCTAACCTTCTAAGCTGCTAGAGATCAATTTTTAACCTTATCACTAATCAAAAATGTTCACACATGAATTATGAAATTTTTAACTTTTGAAATCCAATATTACATAATGTAATATTCATTCCTTGTGAGTTCTTGAAACTGTCGTTTTTTTTTCCAAAAGTTCGAGATTTTGAGGTCACTTAAAAGTGCTAAAAGTCACACTTTGAAAGTGTAAATTACGTTTCTGAAAATTTCTAAAACTAATATCGTTTTTTTTTTTTGAGTTTTGTTCGAGAAGATTTATGTATCTTTAAAATTAATTTTTCTAGGTCATAATTTGGAGAATGTGTTTCGCCTGTTTTATTTTTGAAGTTGGACGTTGTTTTATTCAAAAATGAAGTTTAAACATTTATGGAATCTAAAATATATTTTTTTTTCCTAATTTACGTTCTATTGATTCTCTCACATGCGAATTGCACATCGTTTTCATATAATGGATACGTTTCGCGATACATTCATGATAAAATTGACATTGACTTGATTGGTGATTTCTGTTGTATTTATGCAACCTATCATTTCATTCCTATTTTGAGTTTATTCATAAGAATGTGATGACAAATATTTTCAATGGCAATATCCTAAGATTTGAATAACAATTTTTGAATACACTGCGAAACTGTAATGCAGTGGATTCTCATTTTGATGAAAATTCGCCTTGAAAAAAATAGTTTTGAAAATAACAATAAACCTAGTTTTTGACGATATTCCAGTCAAATTAGATTATTGATAGTTTGACTGTTGTTACAGAAAATCATATTCTTTGAACCCAATTCACCAACCAAAGCGACTCCTTATCGATGCCTTCCGCACACCCTATTAGCCCAATGAAAAATGGGAAATAGGTGAGAGGGAGGACGTGAGTGGAGGCGCAGACTGTACTATTGAAGCAAACACGCTCTTTCGCATTTAAATTTACCTTGTCTCAAAAAGAACAGATATTTTGCAAATTTATTCTCACGTTTTTGATGTTGGACATTTCATTTCCAAAAAAAGGCACCTTTTCTGTGAATTTTCAAAAAAAAAAGCTGAAGAAATTGACTTTTTTTGTTCGATCAAAATAAAAACGTGAACCGATTAGTGAAATTTCCAAATTTTTTGCAACAAAAAGTGGAAATGAACATGTGTATTCTCGCTCTAATGAACATGTCTGCGTCTCCATATCACGTCTTACCTCTCACTCATTTACCTTTTGACAGGGTGTGTTCCGTCTGCTAAAGTACTTATTGTCGTTCTCCGACTCTGGAATAACAGGTGACCCAACACATCCATAAAAATCGATACTCTCTGCTCTGTCTTGCTCAACACGATTACGATACTATCTAACGTCACTCACTACCCAATAATCTGTCTACCCCACGCCAAAAAGTAGCGTCATTCAATATTGTGCATACATGTTTTTTATTCTATCCAGAAACTCTATTTTTTTCGAAACTTTTCTTCAACGTTTGATGCTTTTCAGAAATAATGGTATCAATCACAAGAAATAACAAATTGGAAAACGGTGAAATCAAAGTTGACAGAAAAGTGAAAAAAGAATTGAGTGTGTCCGCCGGAGAATCAACACAGGTTAGTTTAGAAAGTTCATACACGAACAATGACCCTGTAAATTCTGGTCAGAACATTTGAAAAGTTAGTCTAGGGAATATGGAAAGCTCTTAAAAAGACCCTATAACACCTGATGGGTCTAACACACCCACAATAATTTAGAACCTGTCACTTCCTGAGTTTGTATCCGACTGAATCACCAAGTATCACATCTTGTAGTAGTCCCTAAAAAGCACTAGAAATTGTATTAAATGAATTATTTTTTCGTGACCTGACAGATTCTTGAAATGTAGTTAGAGAACAGGATTTTAGAGGTGTCAGTTTTCACACCTTTTTTCAACTTCGAATTATACCTCCTTCATGGTTTTAGCATTTTATAAATTGTGGTATACATTATTTTTGAGAGCAAAATAAGGAGAGAAAAGTTTGGGAAACAGATTTTTCATTTAGACTGAAGTAATTTTTTAAATAACCAGATTAGAAAAACTGCTGATATTCTATTTTTTTCGACTTGAAGAGTTTTCGCCTGTTTAGAATTTTTGTGGGAATTTTTGACAATGAATTCAGATACCGTGCGATAGAGAAGTTTTTCTACAAGGTCCAAATAGGTGATAATTAAAAAAAAAATCATTTTGTTGGAGAAAAAAACGGTTTTATAAGTTTGGTCGAAAAAAAATTCAACTTTTTCCCAAAATTTGTATACTCACAGTCTCATTTTTTCCTTGAAAATAGTCATGAAATTATTTTGATTTTTCATAACAAAGTTCAAAAAAATTTTCGGCGGATGAAAACTACATACATATATCATGGTTATCAAGAGGTCCAACTATATAAGTATACACACATTTTTAGTAGACAAGGTGAATTTTTCCAGAAATATGTGTTGAATTTCTCGAATAATATCGACTCCATTCGATACAAACACCTACCAATCAGACGTCCTCGAGAGTTCTGCAAAGACAGAATCTATATAAGAAGAGGAGATGAAATTAGGTACAAAGAGAGGGAAGAAATTGAATGTTCTGATGACGATGGATCTTATGAAAGAAATTATATTCGTTATTTGTTGGGATTGAAACCGGAAAAAGAAACACCTGCTCCTTTAATCAAAGCCGGATGTTTTGCGTTTAATGACGAAAGAATTGATGCGATAGTTGAGAGGTCTGAAAAAACTCGCCTCACACGAAACATAAATTATATTGAGAAAATCAAGGTTGGTTGCAAATTAATGGAATGTAATGTAGATGTAGATAAAATGAATGAAATTTTCAGGAGAATCTAGAGAACCATAAGAGTTTTATAATTCTTTTCAACAAAAAAGGTCCGGCAAAGCTTGAGAAATTGGGACCGATTACCTTGAGATGGATAAGAAGTGTGAAACATCTTAAGACAGAAATGATCAGTTCAACCCAGCATCTCTCTTCCGATGTTTCAAAATGCTCCTGCCAGATCGAAAAAGAGCAAACAGATTTTAACCAGAAAATTGTTGAAATAGTCGAGGTAGGAAAAACTTATAGCAACTCCAAAATATGTGTATTTTTCAGTCAAAAATCAAGAATCGACAAAGCTTCGGCATTGTTTTCAACAAAAATGGGAGTGCTTCAACATACGCACTGGACTCCAGAGACGTCAACTGGATCCAAAGTACCCTGTTGTACGGAAATGAGGTGAGTTTTTTTTTTACACAGCTTGGGGTGTTTGGAAGTAAAAGTGAATATATTTTTCAAAAATGCATAATATTTTATATTTTTCAGATTTCGATCATCATCTTCCTTGCCATTTTTGGATTCTTCGCAATTTTGGGAATGTATTTCTTAATCACTTATTTGATCAATTGATTTTTTTTAATTTAATAAACATGTTTTTCTATGATAAATATGTATGTAGGATCTCAAAAAAATTAGAATAAAAGTACTGTTCTCCTATTTTATATACATAAATGCCAAAAAATTCCTATCCAGTATCAAAGCAATAAGTTTTTCAATTTTTTAAATGGATGAAACAGTAAATTTTAATTAGAATCAAAGGTGACTACGAGATACATATTCGCATAAATTTTTCTGAATTCTGAGGAAAGATTCGTGTTCTCATTTTGATAATCCCTTTTGTCCAAAAAATTGAAACAAATGGGAGTATCAAACGAACCAAGATATATCCTGCGCGATATGAGTTATGTGTGCTCTTGAAATCTTTTTCTTTTCCCTCTCTTTTTTTCACTCACACATTTTTGTAATGTTTAGTGTGTGAAGATTTCAAAACATAACGATGCACTTATGCAGACAATACTTTTGAATTCGTTCGCATCCCGCTTTTAATGATAGGAAAACAGTCTATTTTATGTGGAATTGACTGTGATCCACTATGTTTTGTGCGTATGAACCGTGCTTCAAAAAGTTTTATCCAATCTAAGGATTCTCTTCCATTATCACAAATTGAAACTTTTTGACTTTCTACTGGTTTCTGTGATCGAATTTGATTCGTTGACTTTCCGTTAAGTCTCTGGTTTGACTTAAAAAATAACAATTCAAAAAAAATGTGAAAAATATATTAGAGCCGAATTTTAAATTGGTCCACTCCGGGTAACTTCCAGAAGATAATGACAGGAATTATTTCAACTAAAATTTCTGAAGTTATGTACAAAAATTGGACCAAAACGGACTTCGGAAGAAAAACAAACAGAATTGGAATGAAAATGTTCTTGATAACATCAATAAGTTTCAAAACAGTGAAGTATTTGAAGATATGAGATTTCATGAAAAATGTTATTTTCGCATATTTTTCTGACTAGCATCTCACTGGAATTTGAATTTATTCTAAGTAAATTGAAACCTGCTAACCCATAGTGTTTATATTATAACACCATAGTTTCTATATTGTACATAAAGGTGCTAATAGTTTTGTTAATTCACACAAATTGATCTGTTCGCACAAACAATAAACATCTCCTTTTTCGGCCCTATACATTATCGCTATTGTCTGGTGTGTCGAGTACTCTCTAACTACCCAAACACCATTTTAGCACCCCAAAAAGGGGCGTGGTCTCCTCCAGGGTTTCACTCTGGTTATTGTTGTTATTCATTATCTCATTTTTGTTGCTCTTGTTGTTTTTGTGTTTTATTGTCCACTTATTTTTTCTTGATTTATCTCTAAATATAGATGTTTTTGCAGAAAGAAGATGTCCAACTATTCAAGCAATGTTCAATCAAATGAGAAGGAGACCAAGGAGCTCGGAAGTTTTGAGAGATCCTCGGAGGCAATCGAGGAGTTGAATCAGGTTAGTTTTTTAATTGGTGAATTTTGAAAAATATTAGGGAATTCAAAAAAGAATTTCCGAGGTGAACAAGAAATCTAGTTTAGCAAAATATTTTTTTTTTAAGTAGATAACAAGGCAGGTTCTGTTACTTTTTCTTAAGATTTGTACACTCATGTATAGAGTTTGGCGTATTGATCATCATGGTATTTTTTTATACGTTGGAAATTTTTGGGAAAAAGTTATGTATTATCGATGTACTTTTATTTCTCATTCCAATTTTCAAAAATGTTATCTCTCATTTTTACACGCGATTAGAATATCAGAACAAACAGTATAACGTTTTTCACAAAAATTACCGGCGGATGAAAAATATATTATGATTGAGAGAAAGTTGAAAGTAACAGCTTGCGAACCTCCCTTGCAAGGGGTATGAGATACAAAAAAGTATCACCAAAACTGTGAAGTTTACATACTAAAATCAAAGACATTCTCTGAATGAATTTGATATTTTCTCAATCAATACTTTTCCATGTGATCAAAAGACTTTTGAAAAAGACGAATGTCAAATGATAAAACATTTTTTTCTTAAAATATAAGGACATCTCATTATATTTGTTCACCTATATGCTCTAGCGTCGTTATCATAGAAGATCTATTTTCCTAGATAAGTATCAATTGTGTTCACTAATGTTCACACTAATGAAGAATAATATTTTTTTGTTCACACTAATGAAGAATAATGATAGGACCTGATTGTGAGCTACCTTGAATTAGAAGCCGCTCATACTGGTGTTCTTATGTTAGAGGAAATACGAAAGTTATTAGTCTGAATAATACCGAAGTTTTGATTTTCAGTATTATTTCTCTATTTGCAAGTGTGTTCAAAAAACAACTCGAGTTATCTGATCAAGTTTTGAAATCAATTTTCGAATTTATCTTTTGAAAAAGTTTGGAAACGAAAGAATAAAAATCAGCAGAAAAATAATTTTGTGGGAATAGGGTTCTCATTTTTGTAGTTTATTATTGCTCTTATACATGTTTTCGTTCTAACTTAACCCGATTTTTATCGACCAGCTTTAATGAACTGATGATTTTTTTTAACCAATTTAATCGTAAATCGCAAGCTGAAAATTTTTTTCAGGGCGATTCAACAAAGGATGTCGAGCTCAAGACACCCTACAACTTGAAAAACATAAAGAAGTTGTTGGGAGTTTACGACAACGGGGAAAATCCCGAGTTCAACGTTTCTTACAACTTGGAAAACATCAAGAAGTTGCTAGGAATAAATTATTAGGTTGTCCAAGAACAACCTATTCTTGTTATTGTATATTTGTTTGATTTAATAAATTAATTTTTGAAAAACTTAGTTTATCAGAAAAAGCGTTTCATCGCGCATCGAAATAAACATAAAAGTCTATTTTCACTACGTTTTGAACACGGAAATTTTTTCACGATTGTTGCATTTGGAATCCACTGAAATCATGAAACAGTCCAGTCTGATTGTACTTATCTAGGTATTAGCTTGGCAAATGAAGGACAAAGAGCTAGTTTGGCTTTTTAGAACTGAAAGATTATGGTGTGGCCAGAGACTCTCCTGATAAATTTATAGAACAATAAAATTTTAATTTTTAGTTGAAATTTGAAATTTGAAACGAATTAAAAAATAAGAAAATGTTCAAATATTATGAGAAAACAACACCGTGTTTTTCGTGAAAATTCGACAAATTTCAGAGATAATAACAACGTAATTTTTTCACACTCGTAACTTTCTTCAAAAAATTTTTTGAGATGGAAAGTGTATTCTCAAAAGCGGTATACAGGATCACAAAAGGTATTTCTAGGTGCTCCATTATTGTTCAATTATCAAAAGCGGTGTACAGGTACACAAGAGGGATTTCGGCTCTATACCAAAATAGTGGTCCCGAAAAAAATAAGGGTCCCGAAATTTTCTTATGGGTCCGTCAGGAAAAATAAGGGTCCCGGTTTTTTCTTATGGGTCCCTCAGAAAAAAAAGGGGTCCCGGTTTTTTCCTATGGGTCCCTCACATAAAAAAGGGGTCCCATAAGAAATCTGCATTTAAAAAAATTTTCACGAAAAAGGCAATTTATAGAAAACACAAAATAAAAACTTAAAGATAATTTATGAGACACAAAAAAACACATAATAAAAATTAAAGATATTCATATAGATTTTGATTGTCGGTGTTGAACAATATTTCATGGAACATCGCATTCAGACATTTGGTCTTATGTCTCCTCTTGAATATATATTGGTTGAGGTATGTTTGAACATCGGCATGACGAACTCCATATAAGGATTTCAATGATGTCTTTAATGTTCGCTATGGAGCTTCGTTTGGCTGGTTGACTATTGGGGCGTTGGCTTCAACAAAGCTCAATTTGTGGTCTACGAACTTGTCAAATGATTCTTGCAGATCTTTGATATCTTCGTAGGCTCCCCATCCGTCGCGAACAACAATTTTTCCAAGTTCCACTTTATGGTGAAGCAGAGGTAATAGTGTTGCTGCATCTCGTCTCGGAATTTCGAACATAGCCACATCATCGGTTTCCCGCTCAATCATACCAAACACCCAAATATGTTCCCTGTTGAGAATGCGGCTTCTATTGTACTTTGACTTGAACATCAGTCTCCTCGATCTGAAATTTGTTCATTAAACACGATAAGTTCAAATGATCCTCAACAATTTTGCCTAATCCTCCTAACTTCTTTTCTACCACAGTCTTCTGGAAATTGACCTGAGTTCCGTGACCTCGCAAAGGTCAACTTTCATAAGGCTGTGGCGGAAAAGAAATTAGGAGGAGAAAGAAAAATTGTTGAGGTAGATCATTTGAACTTATCGTGTTTAATGAACAAGTTTCAGATCGATGAGACTTTGATGTTCAAGGCTGAGTATAACAGGGGCCACATGCTTAAACGCAAACATATTTGGGTTTTTGGCATGATTGAGCGTGAGATCGATGAAGTGGCTATGTTCGAAGTTCCCAAACAAGACGCAGCAACACTGTTACCTCTGATTCAACAAAACGTAGAGCCTGGAACACTAGTTATATCTGACGGATGGATGGCCTACGGAGGGATCAAAACACTTCAAGAGTCATATGACCACAAATTTGTAAACCACAAATTGAACTTTGTCGATCCCGACGATGCCACAGTGCACACCCAGTCAATCGAATCCACATGGCAAGCTATGAAGACAACATCGAAATCCTTATGTGGAATTCGTCATGCCGATGTTCAAACATACCTCTACCAATATATATTTAAGAAGAGACATGAGACAAAATGTCTGAATGCGATGTTCCATTAAATATTGTTCAACACCGACAATCAAAATCTATATGAATATCTTTAATTTTTTATTATGTGTTTTTTTTGTTTCATAAATTATCTTTAATTTTATATTTTGTTTTTTTGGTATTTGATAAATTTTTTTCCCTGAAAATTCTTCATTTTTCAAAAGAGCTGATGTTTCAAAACAAAAGTAAACAAAATTCTGCTTTATAAACTTATTTTCTGAAAATTGAGATTTATCTCCGAAAATTCGAATTTTTTAATGAGCTTATTTGAGGGACCCATAAGAAAAAACGGGGACCCCTTTTTTTTCTGAGGAACCCATAAGAAAAAACCGAGACTCCCTTTTTTGTGAGGGACCCATAGGAAAAAACCGGGACCCCTTTTTTCCTGATGGACCCATCATTTTTTTCGGGACCACTATTTTGGTATAGAGCCGGGATTTCTAGGTGCTCCATTCATTTTAAATTCTCAAAAGCGGTAAAGAGATACACAAGAAAGATTTCTAGGTGCTCCATAATTTTTCAATTCTCAAAAGCGGTGTACAGGTACACAAGAGGGATTTCTAGGTGCTCCATAATTTGTTTCAAAGAGCTACGAAAGAAAATAAGCAATGGTGTGCTACAAATTTTAACATCTTGTGAAAACCATGTTTCATAGAGTTGAAAAATGTCTATTCCAGTCTTGTAAATTTTTTCAATGGCTTGCGACAAAATAACCGTGTAGTCGACAGTTTCGCACTTTCGCCGACTTTGACAGAAATCTCATTCTTGGTTCTTTTTTGTATCAAAAGTTCCATTTCGTAGAGAATTTTTTCTCCAAATTCCCTACTCTCACCTGTTTTTTAAATGTGTTTTATTCTTCAAAAAGTGTACAAAAATGTGTTTTGCTGAAAAAAAAAGAAGAAAAAGAAATACACAAAGCGAGAGAGTGTTTGTTTGATGGAGTCGAGATAGAAATAACGTACCAACGTCTTCAGCGTAGCGTGTGCTATAGAAATAACCATTTTTGTCTTCGGAAAACAAAAAAACATTATTGCACCAAGTTCATATCAGAAGGTTTCTATCGATTCTTTACCACCTTCAAGTTTCTTACATTTTTTGTAGCTCATAAAATTTTCAACAAGTTCAAGGAATTCTTCAGTGTTTCAAAAATGGGAAAAACTATTTTGCTTAAAAAAAACGAAGAAGAAAAAGGAACACCCGAGCAAGAGAGTGTTTGTTTAATGGAGACGAGAGAGAAATTAGAAACCAGTGCCATTAGATGAGCCTGAGCCACAGAAATGGAGGTTTCCGTACCTAAAAAACCTTAATTTTGCTTGCGGTATTTTTGTTTATTGCACTCAAAACCTTTTTTTTTTTGGTTAGAATCAGAACATTTTTGTCGATATCTTACCGCCTTTCAGTCTGAGGTCAAGGCACTCGATAAGTTTACAGCTCCTTCCTCCCTTTCTCCCTCTTTTTTCCCTCTCCCTCTTCTCGTATACCGGAGACAAGACACAAAGAGAAAAGGCACCTGAACTGAGTGTGTTCAAGGTAGGGTCAACGCTGAGCGGCTCTTCTTAATCTTCTTATTTTCTGTTGGCAGATGTCTAAAAAGACAGGTATATATTTTTGAGGTTTTTTTTCGCGTTCTCGTTCATCTTAGAAAATTGGAGGTTTCATTTGACAGAGCATTTTTCTTTTTTCATTTTTTTTTGAATTTTGGTAACGATTCAAAGAAATATTGATTTTTTGTCTAATTTAGACCAGGTCTGATTTTTCGATTTCAGCCCGATAAAAAATGTTTAAAATTGGGCCCAATTTTTAGTTTTGTCTTATTTAGACCTTGTCTGATTTTTCCAGTTAGGCTGTATCAGATTTTTTAATTTTGGCCCGATTCAGCACTTTTTGAAACTAAGGTATGATCAAGATAATTTTCTGTGTCCACTTTTCCAATCAGGCTTTTCCAAATTGTTCACTTTATGTCATTTCACATTTTTCAATCTCGACCTTATCATGATTTTTAAGTCAGGTTCGATTGAGGCCTAGATTTATTTAATCTGGGCCTTATTAGATTTTTAGAATCAAGCCCGATTCAGGCCTATTTTTTAAACATTCTGGGACTTATCAGACTCTTAGAATTAGGCCCGATTCAGGCCTATTTTTCTCAATCTGTGCCTCATCAGATATTTAGAATCAAGCTTATTTCAGGCCCAGATTTCTCAATTCGCGCCTTATCACATTCCTCAAATCAGTTCCAGGCCATTTTGCGGTTAGGGCCTTTCCAACTTCCTCTACCTGGGCTTTGTCAGACTCTAGTAACTCGAACTAACTAAAATTAGGCCCGATTCAGATTTTTTCAATCTAAGCCTTATCAGAGCGAGATCAGGCCTTCTCTCATTTGGGCCAAATTCAGTACTTCGCGTATAGTTGGGCCCTTTCAAGTTCCTTGATCTGGTTTTCCAGGCCCAATCCTATATACAATCGATTTTTGTGTTCTCTCTAAGAAAAAATCAATAACCGCCCGAACATTTTTTGTAAAATCTCTAGCAATATCCAATCTCCTTGAATTTCCCCCTCATATTTATCCAATGATAAAACATTCACACAAAATCCATCCAACAAATTCCCGATCAATTACCCCCCAAAAAGGAAGTCGCACATAGTGCTCCAAATTACTAGTTTCGTCTCCCCAAGAGCCCCCCCCCTTCCTCCTCCTCCTCTCCCTCCTTTCTATATGTCTCCAATAATTAAAACAGGTGCTCGTCCAAATCCGCCCTCCTTTTCTCCCCTTCACCATCTGCTCTTATTCACCAAACGAACGCCCTAATAACTGAGGGAGGGTGAGGTCGCCGATCGACCGCGCACCCGCCCACCCAAAGAATGAGGGCGTGGCTTGTGCTTGTTGTCATCTGCCATTCTGAATATTATTATTATTTTTGTTTACTTGATGTCCTTCGTGTGTGTGTTTGTGTGGTGTTATTGATCTAAAATAGAGGTTTTTGTTGCAGAGCAAATATGATGCGAGCTGGAAGTGACTTCTCGATAATTGGAAGCGAGACGTCGAAGGAACGCGAATTGGGAAGCGACTTCGATTGCTTGGACGATGGAGCTCGCTCGATTCGCAGCTTTGTGCTGTCGAGTGAAGTTTGCGTCGAGGAAGTTAAGGAGATTGGCCAGGTGAAGGTGGACAAGCCGGAAGTGAAGGCTGAGGACAAACCGAAGGAGAAGTCGGAGGAGAAGCCGATGAAGAAGCTGGAGGAACAACCAGAGGTATAATTTTTCATGGGCTTGAAATCGTTGGGTTCAAAAATTTGAAAGCATTCTCGGGTCTGCCTAAATTGGGAAGGTGAACTAGTCCAGATTTTTTGTTGAACTATCGATTATTTTTATTATTTTATTTAAAAAGTCCAATTCTAGTGGTCCAGTCTTGAAAGTCTATACCTGAATGTTTAATTCTGGAAGTCAGATTCTGAAAATCCAATTTTGAACGTTTGATTTTAGAGATTAGGTTCTGGAGTTCGTCCAATTCTAAATGTCAGATTTAGGAGGTGCAACTCCGGAAGTCCGATTCTGAGTTCTGATTCTGATAGTCCGAATCTGGAGGTCCAGTTATAGTGGACCAATTTTGGAGGTCTATATCTGGATGTTCAATTCTGGAGGTTAGTTTCTGGAGATCAGATTCTGGAGGTCCACATCTGGATGTCCAATTCCGATTATATGATTTTATTGAGCCGATTCCGGAGGCCCGACTCTATACATCATTTTTTGTTGGTCAGCCTCTGGAGGTCAATTTTTATATGTTCGGAGTTAAGGTTCCAGTGGTCCATTTCTAGATGTATCATTTTCGATATCAGAGTTTGTTGTTCACATTCTGTAGATCCATTTCTGGCTATCAGATTTTCAAAATCGGATTTCGGAGCCCTTATTCTGGAAGTCGGATTTTGGAGGTCAGCTTCTCTGGAGCCATTTCTAAAAGTCCACTACTGAAAGTCAGATTCTGGAAGTTCACTTTTGGAAATCGTGTTTTGAAAATCAGATTCTAGTATCCGAATCAGGATGTTTGATTGCGGTGATATGATCATAGATGTTCGATTCAAAAAGTCCGAGTCTGGAAGCCAGAATCTGGAGATCAGTTTCTTGCAATCCCATTCTAGATGTCCAGCACTGAAAGTCAGATTCTGAAGATGAGGTTCTAGTATCCGAATAAGGATGTTTAATTCCGGAGATATATTCCTAGATGTCCGATTTTGAAATTCTTATTTTGGAAGTCAGAATCAAGAGTTCTGAAGTTCAGCTTCTGGGAATCTATTAATGGACACTAGATTCTTGAGTTCCATTTCTAGATGTTTAGTACTGAAAGTCAAATTCTGGAATTCCATTTCTAGAAATCGGGTTTTGAAGATCAGAGTCTAGTATCCGAATCAGGATGTTAAATTCCGGAGATGTGATTCTAGATGTCCGACTCAAGAATTCTAATTCTGGAAGTCAGAATCTGGATATCAGCTTCTGGCAATCCTATTCTAGATGTCCATTACTAGAAGTCAGATTTTGAAGATGAGATTCTAGTATCCAAAATAGGATGTCCAATTACGGAGATGCGATCCAGATGCAGTCCATGTCCGATTCTAAAGTTCTGATTTTGGAAGTAAGAATCTAGAGATTAGGTTCTGAAGTTCAGCTTCTGTAAATCCATTTATGGACACTAGATTCTGGAGTTCCATTTCTAGATGTTTAGTACTGAAAGTCAGATTCTGGAATTCCAATTCTGGAAAACGGGTTTTGAAGATCAGATTCTAGTATCCGAATCAGTATGTCCAATTCCGAAAATGTGATCGTGTCCGATTTTAAAATTCTGATTTTGGAAGTCAAAATCTAGAGATCAGCTTCTAATATTCAGCTTCTGAGAATCCATTTATGAATATCAGATTCTGGAGGTCCATTTCTGGAAAACAGGTTTTGAAGGTTAGATTCTAGTATCCGAATCAGGATGTCCGATTTCGAAAATGCGATCCTGGAAGTATAAATTAGAAAACCCAATTTTGGAAGTCAAAATCTGAAGATCAGGTTCCGAAGTTCAGCTTCTGACAATTCAATTCTGGATTTCCAATCCAAAATAAATGATCCCGGAGGTTCATATCTGGATATCAGTTTCTGATGATCCAGGTCTAAACATCAGCTTCGGGATATTAAATTCAGAAGATCTGATTCTGAAGGTTCATACTAGGAGGTCAGCTTCTGAAGGTTGAATTACGGAAGTCTGGTTTTGAAGGCCAGCTTCTGAATATTCTTATCTGGAGATTAGATTATAATGGCCCAATTCTGGAAGTCCGATTCTGACATACTGATTCTGGAAAATAAAATGCTGGGAGTCCGATTATGGTGTTCCAACTCCGGTGGTCACAGTGAGACAATTTTAAAGGAAAGCTTTCTCTTTAAGTTTTAGTTTTCAAAATGGAGAAATCGAAAAAATAAATTTGTTCAAAATTTCATAGAAATACTTTCACATGAAATAATATGCCGCGTGATGACACTGCGCACAATTACGACAAAAAGGTATTGAACGCGGCAAAAAATAATTAAACTCCGAATTTAAAAATAATAGTTTTTATTTTTATTCCAGAATCATTTTTCTTAAATGAAATTTTCCTTTTTGAGAATTGGAAGAGTGGGTATTTAGGTGATGAACTTCAGCTTAATGAAAGAAAAATAGAGTGTCATTTAAAGGGATTGATTTCCTTTAAACTTGATCTCATCAAACTGAGACCTGATTCAAAAGTTGAAAAAACAAAAGGCCAATTTTCTAGTTTAGGCTCATCCAGAAAGTATCCTGAATAACTTCAAAACTGAACTGGGACTCTTGAAAAACTTACTTAATTGGATGCTCACAAAATCAGGCAGGGCTCAATTTTCTAAAAATAGTTTTTTTTTTTTTTTTGAACGGGTCCATCTCATTCAACAAAAACCCTGGAACTTGCTCAAAAGACAAAAATTCAATATAAGTTTGATTTCATATTTTTTTTGTTTTCAGAAGAAGGTTGAAGTTGTTCCAACCGAATCGGCGACTGTTGTGGAGAAGGTTCCTGAAGGACAAGGAGCTGCTGAAGAAGAGAGAAAGCCAGAAGAAAAGGAGGCCAAAGAAGAAGTCAAGGCTCCTGAAGAAACCAAGACTTCAGAAGAAAAAAAAGAAGAAGCTCCGAAGGAAAAAGAGACATCCAAGCCAAAGGAGGATGTCAAAATTGTTATTGAGCCAAGCGAGGAGCAATCGGCTCCATTGTTGGTTGCGGAGAAAAAGACCAACGAGGTCGAGGTGAGCAGGGGTACTGTAGTTTGAGGGCTTTTTCTGAAGATTTTAAATTTAAAACTCTAGGATCTTTGTACATATTCTCTTGAACTGAATTAGATGATACCTAACTTTTACCAGTTTTTCTAAAAAAAAAACTCAACTCAGATGGTCTCAAATCTTACCAATTTTCATTCCAAATTGTTTCATTTTCAGACAAACAAGCTCCCAGCTCCAATCGCCCGCAGCATTTTTGAAGACGCGGGCGAACCAGTCTACACACTTCCAAGTTCTGTCTTGATGGAATATGGAATCACCGAAGAGCCCGAAGAACGTGGGCCAACATTCAGAGAAAGAGTGCAGAGATGGAGAAGATCGATCCGGGTTAGTTAAAGCACTCTCTAGAATTTTTCCTCATTTTCAACATTTCCAGCAAAAGATCGACTACCTCACACAGGAGAACGAATACGATGACAACCCAACACTGAAAGAAATCATTGTGGACCTCTGGCATGTAAGTTAAAACACAATTTTTTGATTACCAAAAATAATGAATAATTTTTTCAGAAAGAAATCAGAGGGTTCACCATCAGCCGGACAACCGACTTCCTTTGTCTACTATTGCCATTCTGCATGCTGGCCGTTGTGTTCTCGGCACCAGAGAACTTTTTGTACACAATGCTGACAATCTGCTCGATCTGGGTGTTGTGGCGATGGTGTTGCATTCCTCGCCCCGAGAAAAGAAGAACAGGATATAGATATTAAATCAAATGGTTTTGATAATACGTGTGGCTTTGTTCGAAAAATATCTTATATTAATAAATATCGAATAAAATATGGGTTTTGATGTTGTGTGTTTTTTGTGCTTGTATTCGAACAGCAAATTTTCAGAAAAGTTTAGGAATTTACAGAAAATCATCCAGCTTCTAGGCAAAACTCCACGCGGAAATCTATAAATTCAGCTCAAAGTTTGACATGAAGATATATGTATTTTCGAAATTATAGATAGTTCTCCAACATGACAATAACTCTGGAAATATTCTTCTTTTTTTTTACATGCTGAAACTTTCGAAAAATTGAAAAAATGTCAACAAAAGGAGGAGAATTTTATAAAATTCACTCTGACTTCACGTAAGAACATTCGACATTCATAAGAGTTCTGGAATTTTAATGTCTTCTCAGTATTTTTTCTTGTCTCCTAGAAAAAAATTTTAATTTCTTAAAAGACCTTTCAAAAATATCGGATTTTTTTCTGGCTTTTATGTTATCAAATGTGATTTTCGATTTTATTAATTTAAATTTTTCAGCTCCATTGAAAACCTGAAAGAGTTTTATTTAATCATAAATCATAAAATAGGAACTGAGAACGGTATGCGTTATGCCAGAAATAAAAAATAAGTAATATTTTCACACATTTTCGATAATTAATTTTTTTTAACGCGCCGAAAATTTACAGAAAATTATCCCGCTTCATCTGATATTTTTTTGTGTTAGAGTGGAAGTTTTAAAAGAGACTGTTTTTAAAAACCAGAAAGTAAACGGTCATTGAAAAAATCGATTTGGCTGAAATGTTTTGCCGCACATGTTTTTTTATCAAAAAAAAACTGTTCACCATTTTGGTGGGAAGTTTAAAAGTGCTGGAACGTTTTTGATATTAAAAAACAATTTTGACCCAAATTTTTGAGGTGTCATCTTTCATGTTGACGAAAAAAATTTATCATTTCGTCTAACTCAAGTTTTGACAAAGTATGGAACAAAATTCGAAAATTTCAGCTCTCAGAAAACACGAGAACAAGGTCTAACTTTTTTAAAACGATTCCTCGTGCTTTTTTACATATAAAAAGTTTATCCTAATTTTTTTAGTGACACTTCATTTTAACCAGACGATGGAAAGTTTCCCACAGGCAAGTGCAACATCATGTTCGTTTCTAGTTTTTTCTAGGTAAAACGAAATCATCAGCATAACTAAAACTCTGGCAATATTCTTCCTTTTTTTTTGAAAAACATACTGAAATCATGCAGTTCGAATTTACGATAGAGTTCTCGGAAAAAGTCATGATCCTTTGAAAATACTTGTTTTTGACATGTTCATAAAATATTTCTTTCTGGATTTTATTCTATCAAATATGATTTTTTGGATGTGGATTTTTTTTCAGCACTATTGAGAATTAGAGGGCATTTCATGTTTTTCAAAAAACATGAAATAAAAGCTACTATAACCAGCCTGTCTCAAATCCAAAAATGTGTGACATTAATTTTCACACCTTTTTTTCCGTTTGTGTGTTCGGAAGCAGAAGTGGAAAAAAACAAAAGGGGAGACCACCGTATTCTATTTTCAAGTGTTGCAAAATGTTGCAAATAAATGTTGCATCAATTTCGCTGTCGATTGAATACAATTTTGACCTCAAAATTCACGGTAAGCCGGTTGAAAACGATAGAAAGTAAGGTTTTCTTGGAAGCTCAAAACTATTCTTTGAGAAGTTTGTGGACAATTAGGACTGGAGGATTGTGATCAAGATATTTAATTTTGTATATAAATACACAAGCTTTCAATGAAGGTTGACTATGTCTGTGACAACTTGAATAATTTCAAAGTGTTACCATTGGAAAAATTTCCGAAAGGAAAAGTCAAACTATGTCCTATAAAGTTTTTTGTTTTTTCTCAGTTTCAATTTTTTCTGACAGAAAATCTTGATTTCTAGCATTCATTTCAGGATTTTGCATGTCCTAAAAACCGGATGTTGATTAGAGCAAAAATCAAAATGATTTTTGCTGTTTTGAAACTGGTCCAGCTTACCATAGTTGGAGTGGGTTTCGTGCTCAACATTATCACAGGGAATTATTTAAACAGGTCTCGAACATGAAATTTATTACAACAAATCAATCTGGATTGATCTCAAAAATATACTATTTCTCATGTTTTTTATACTTGTTCTATTTTTTGCAATAAATTTTCATTCTATAACTTTTAGAAGGTCCTTTTTGATGTTATCTATGAAACATTGGTCATTGAGCACCGTTTTCTGAGCTCATAATGATAACAATCTTCATTGCGCAATCACCCATCTTGCCATTTTATTTGTGTATTATTAAAAAGATAAAAATTGCTGATAATGGGTCCAACTCTGGAGACATCTATATAATGGATGTTTGTTGCGCAAAAAATGCAACAGCGGGGGTCGACCTAAAAAACACAAAAATCTCACACCAAGGTTATTATTGTGGTCATCATATTTGCATTGACATAATAAGGATGTGAGGTTATATGTGTAAAAAATCGAAAAAAACATTATGTACTTGACTAGTTCTGGATGTCATGGGGAGAAGAGACATCTAAACGTTTTTTTCTAAATTTTTACAAAAAATGTAGAGTATATGAAACAGAAAGAATTCAACTTGAAAAGCGAATAATAAAACTTTACAAACTCAATTTTAAAAGTTTTTTTTTTATATTTATGTGGAGAAAATTTCAAACAATATGATATAAAAATCAAAGTGTAAATTTTATAATGCGAATGTCAAAAATCTTCAAAAAATCTCGAAAAATTAGAAATTTGAAGCTTTCAATAAAAGTATCGTCAATTCGAATTTTTTTGATTGTTGAAAGCGTGGCCGAGGTTTTGCTACCGTATAGAAATTTTTGAAATTGTTTTCCGAAGATCAAAAAAATTTGGAGGTCTGAAAAAATAAATTTCACAACTATTGTTAAAAATTGAACACCAATAAAACAAAAAATAAGAAAATGTTCAATCATATTTTTAAGCTTCCACGAATTTTTTGAGCATTTTTAACCTAAACTGAAGGTAGTTATGAAGTTTGATTTTTTCAGACCTCCAAATTTTTTTTGATCTACTGAAGTTTTCTCTTCAATTTCTATACGGTAGCAAACCCTCGGCCATATAATTCTCTTCCAATGGTCACAAAAAATCGAATTAACAATATAGGTTTTCTGGTTCAAAAATTTGTAGTTCAATGAATATAAATCGACAATATGATCATGCCGACAGCCAAGATGTCTAAATGTGTGAAAAGTGACATCTTATCATATTTATTTTCAGAAAAGAAAGTTTCGAAAAAGCTGAATTATAAATTTAATATCATTATAATAGTATTTAGAAATGGTATAAAAAATTACTGGATTTTTGTGAGTTCAAATTTCATCTATCATTTTAAAATATCCTTTACATATTTCGTGTTCGCTTATGGGAAAACTTTTTTTTTTAAATAACCGGAATACCGAGGATCCGAAACCCATTTTCACAAGCCAAACCCGAATCCGGTTCAGTTGTCTAGAAATATTCATTCTAGGCTTGTTAAAAATTCAGTCCGGTCAGATTCAGAGAATATTTTTAAAACCCAGGCTTCGTCTGGTTGGGTGCTGAGGTCCAATTTTATAAAATTTTTGGGAGTCACTGCCGGGAACAGCATTCACAATTCCAGGCCGGATAAAAATCAAGTCCAGAATCAGGCCTGGTCCAGTTTTCGTTCTGGGCACGATTCACAATGATATATTCAGTAGTCGCCGTCCAATTCGAAGATTACCCATCCGGACCAGAAAAAAATCAAGTTCAATTAATCAGGCACCGTCCGTTTCTGTGGTATGGGCTAAATTTTGAGAATGGCACTATCCGATTCATAAACTAACCTTCCGGACCGAATAATAATTGAGCCCGGTCAGATTCAGCAACTTAAAAAAAAAGAGCCTAGTCCAGTTTTCGCTTTAGGTCCGATTAAGTTTGAATTTCAGTAGTCGCAATCCAATTTTTCCAGTATTCGCAGTTCAATTCAGAAAAATCCAGTCCGATCCGATTTACAAACTTTTTTTCAACGTAAACCGGGCCTGGCCCAGTTCTTGTTCTGAGCCTGATTTTTTTTAATGAGATTCTCAAGCATCGCAGTAAATTTCAGAGAAGATCTTTTTTAAAATTCCAGTCCGACCCGATTCAGAAATTTTTGAAAAAAGAATGGGTCGGGTCAGCTCATGTGTTTTGGGCCTGATTTAGTGATACGCAGTTCAATTCAAAGAATCTCATTCCAAGCAGGATAAAATCGAATCAGGCCCGATTTAGAAGCTTTTTGCCGAAATCGAGCCCCCGTATTCCGTTCTACACCTGATCTTATTTTTGTGATATCCTTTATGAAAAAAAAGTAGATGATTAATGATCAACCGAATCCTCTCCTCTTTTTTGTTCCTCCACCATCTGCCCATCGCCACTAATAACAACTGAGCGTCATCATCAATGCAAAGGAAAACAATTCTGTGTCGTCTGTTTTTTAGGGTCCCTTTTCCGGGTCATCTGTTGCTCTGAGCTCAGGCTGAATGTTGCGCAATGATTTTTACCTATGCATTCATTTTTTGGGGGTCGAATATGAAGATCTGATCAGAAGTTGATTGCAGGGTGAAATGGGTGACTTTGAAAATGGAAGAGATATGGGATATGAGAAATCGATTTTAGTTTCGAGCAAAACATCTAGAGAACTAATTCAGGTTAGTTTACAAAAAACATAAAGATGTGTAAATTTATCGAAATTCAGCAATAGTTTTTAGTGAAGTACGATACTTCAGCCTAAAAATGGTTTTTTAACCAAGTTTTTCACTCAAATATGGGCAGAGATAGAATTTTTTGAAGGTGATTTTTTTTCTTGTCGTGGTTTTTTCTTGTCGTAAACTCCAAAACTTTCAAGCTCGTGAAATTCTCTACAAATCATATGAGCCATTTTTTATCCAGAATAATAAACTCTCAATATATTCAGATTTCTAACCGCGCATCAGAATGACTATTCGCTTACTTGGTTCAAGTTCGGCAATATTTTGCACTATAGGTAACATTCACAATTTTCAACTTTTTAAATATAATCTCTTCTCTTAAACCACAAAAAGGTCTACAAATTATATATTGCAAGCCTTTCACAGATCGGTAACACGCGCTCTATTGATAATCTATAAATTTTTGCTCTGAAAATGAAATTTGAGCTGATTTCCAATCTTTAATTCAAGTTCTACGTGTGAAACTACTCTAGGGAACTTTTTATTTCATGGTTTCATTATTCCTTAAAGCTTAGTTTATTGAAATTCAACAATAGTTTCATATGAAAGTATAGTACTTTAGCTTGGAAATGGTTTTTTAACCAATTTTTAAACTCAAAAATGGACAGAGATATGACTTTTCGAAGTTGGCCAAACCTTTTTTGTTCGAAAAATCTTCCGCCTTGGTTTGAATGAAAAAACTGCTTCAAGTTCTCGAAGAATGTTATACTTCTTGAAGTAAGTAAAAATTTAACGTGTATCTTGTCTGGGTTCGCGTGAAATCCAACATCTTCGAGCCTGTGAAGTTTTCTACAAGTCACATGCGCCACTTTTTTATCCAGGTCCATGAACTCTCAAAATATTCATATGTTTAGGCGCGCATCAACATAACTATTCTGTAGATTCGGCTATATTTTTCACTATAAGTTACATTTATAATTTCCAACTTCAAAAATGATGAACTATTTATTTTTTGGTAGACCAGAAAAAGGTCTACAAATCTTGTTATATGAATTTTTCCATTATTCTCGATACAACAATTGTAACGTTGGCTTGATAGGCATCATTTTCTGTTTTTTCAGTGATTTGAATGAATTGCCGAAACTTTTTTGTAGCTCTTGGAATTATCCAAAAATCAAAGAAAAAATACAATTCGATTATAAAATGTGTTTCTAAAAAAAATGGATTCATGAAGTTTAACATTATTGTTTTTCTCAATAAATAAGCGACGATGGAAATAATCGCTAGTGTGATTCAATTTATAAAGAATTTTTCTTACTACAAGATCCGCTCTACATGATTAACGCTACTAATTTTGAATTTTTAGTTAAAATGAGCTTCCGTAAGTGAGATTTAGTAGTAGGAATTTACCTGGATGTATTCAGTTTGAGCGCGCATCAAAATAACTATTTTCCTCTTATGATTGCAAGCCAGCAATGTAATTCACAATCAGCTAAATACATTTTCAATTCCAAAAACGATAAAATATTTTTTTTCGTAGAGCAGAAAAAATTTTACAAATCCAATATTATAATTTTTTTACTATGATTGTCAAATAAAATTTTTGTGAAGAGTGGCATACATTTTCTTATAGCCCTTGAAATTATCTACAAATCGTGAAGTGTCAATTTTTCATTCTAATGAATTTTGACATTTTCCCGCTGTTTTATTAATCGAGCAATCGTTTACTTAATAGGGAACTTGTAGGGAACTCTTTCTTCTTCAAGATCCATATATTCAGACTTTTTTGTTATATTTTTCTTTCATTTTTGAAAAAAAAATCCACAAAATTCTGTTCTCCTTAACATCCTTAACACTAAACACGTGCACTCGCTCATTTTCATTTTCAAATTGAATATAAATTTTTTAAAAACTTAGTGGTATTTGGGGTACGTTTATCGATGGTATTTTAGTGATGTGGTCAAACTAAACTTTATACATACATTTATCAATAATTCATAAAAACATTTCATTCATTTTAACATTTCAATGGACAATACAACAAATATCAACAGGATCAAATCTCGGTTGCAAGATAATTATAAAAGCTTATTATGAGCTCCGAAATATCATGAACAAGCTGATCGAGAAATTTAAGAACAAGAATATCTTTGAAAAACACCACTTTCTAACAAACAACTTTTCAAAATGCATAATTTATTGTTTTCCATGGTTATATTTAGATTTTTCTTAGGAGAAAACATATTTTTAAGATTCATTTCAGATTATCTTGCAATCCGAGATTTGATTTTTTCAAAAAAAAAAATAAACCGAACCACTTACCATGCTCATTTTTAAAAATCCTTTTCACATCGTTCGAATCGTTTTGGGCTTGCTCCTTTTGTTGTCGATCGATGAAGCTATTTCTGAAAATCATGAAGTTTTTTCATTGAATTTCTTACTAATTGTCGAACAAAGATTTTTGATTTTAGAAATTCATACAAAAAAGTTGTATTTTTTAACAAGATATATGAAAACGAACTGCGATTTTTGTTTACAGAAATTTGTGCTAGATTTGTCAAAATTACATAATAGATATACTTTTGTTTTACTTTTTGAGAATTTTTTTTTACTTCAAGAATAATGAGATCATTTTTAATGATTGAAATGATTATTCGAAACTACTTACCTGGCTTCAACATTCTTTTGCCATTTTCTTTGTCGTTTCCAAGCGAGGCGACACATATGTCTGTAAGATGAGAAATAGAGGAACATGATGATAAAAAACAAGTAAATGAGTCAGTAGTAGATATATTCATTCAACATATGTACGTTCACTATGCATGAGATTCAAAAAAGTGTAAGAGAATATTTATTTTGGGAAAATATTAAATTCCAGCTCAAAATCGGACAACAACCTTTTTTTAAGTTCAAAATTTGACAAGTTCTAGTCAGTTTTTGTTCTGGATACCGAACAATTGTTTTAAAAAAACCGCCTAACTAACTAAAAAACATTGAAAAAACATGTAGAGACGGAAAAAATGAAAAAATAAAAATAGGTGAGCGTGAAATTAAATGTGAAGTACGCAGTGTGTTTGCAGACTTTATAGGTCATCTACAGTACCTTTCGTTTTTCAGTCTTTCGGACTGTATGAAACTATTTTTAAAAAAGGAAAGTCGAAATATGCACATGAAAAAAAAAATTTCCTCACCAATAATTAACACGAATTGCACCATAAAATTCAAAAATTCAAAAAAGTTAATTCACTGGCGCCCTTCCCTCGTTTGAAATGCATGTTTTTCCAGGAAGATGTGCGAAGTTTTTCAAGTGATTTCGACATTTTGGATTACGGAACTCGTTTTATTGTTGATAATACCCCTAATCAACCAGAAACGGTAAGATTTTGTGCATAAATACATAGTTCCGAAACCGAATTGTTGAAGTTGACCAGTTTTCTTAGATCTTCTCAATATTTTTCGAAGTGGCCGTGGAAAATTAATGGTTTATTTTCTAAATCTATAATTTTCAGGAACATAGTCGTTTGGATTCTGGAATCAACAAAGTTAAAGATAACTATTATGAAATAGAATCTCACAATGTGAAAATTGAAATCCAGACCAACGAGGAACCGAAGAGAACAGTAAAACCATCACTAGCTCAAAGGGCCAGAAAAAATTATCATGTAAGCTAAATAGAGAGATGCTGATTTTTGAAAATTCAAAGTAAAATTTACAGGAAGTATGCGAGCTTTTCACCCTCATTTTCATCCCGCTGTTTTGGTTGAGCTGTGTAATATTAGTTGGATCTTTTCTCATTTTGATTTGTTATGTGTTCATTAGGGCTGATGCCTCTGATTTTCGAAATGTAACATTTTGGCGAGGATGAGAGAGTCATTATATTCTGTTTTTGTACTCCCTCGTATTGATGGGTAGTTATAAAGCTATTTTTCACCATAAATGTGCCATCCGATTTAAAAAAAAAATCTACAACTTAGCATGCAGTACTGTATTAAAAAACATTTCTAAATAAATTGATTCTTATTTTCCAAAAGACAACAACTGCTATTGTGAAATACTATTTTTCAAGAGCTTCAGCGCGAATTTTCCATTTTCATTTCGAATAATTTTGAATCTCAAACTGTTCGTGAACCGGTAAGTTTAGTTTAAAGTGTAATCTCAATATGATTTCTCGAATTTTATTCATTCTAAGATTGAAACAGTATTTTTGTGTGCTTGAAAAAGCGATTCTTTTAGGGATTTTTTTTAAACTTCGAAAATACAGATTGGTTTCAAAGCATTAATGGTGTCTGATTTTTCTCACACATATGGTATGGATACTTTTCTCTATGCAGGAAGTGTTTTATTGATTAATAATAATTCGTTAACTGGAAATATATGTATGTAAATCCAGCTTGTTAATAAGCGACGACCTCGCAAGTTATACATCAATCGTTAATGGATGTTTGTTGATCGCTACTTCACAGCGGGAGTGAGCTTGAGAAACACCTAGTTTTCACACTTACTTCAAAGTTTTAATATTTGCTTCTACATATTAAAGATATACCGCTATTTATGAATCTTAAGAATACATAATATGTACATGACTATCCTTACATGTTATAGTGAGAATGAATTTTTTCTGAACTAACTTTCGTAATATTTTAGAAAAAACTTTTCTACAGTTTTTGGAGAGCAACTTATTTTTTATCGCTGTTTCAACAAAGTCCTAATTTACCATAAAATATTGAAACTTATTGACAACCCTTTTCTTTTCGGTCCTATTTTCAAAATGACTCATGAGAACAAAGGATTTTTTCATTGATCAACAATAAAACTCCAAAACGTAAGTCTAAGATGGTTAAAATATGAATCCCCTAATTACACATGAATAGTTAATGGATGTTGGTTAATCGCCTCTTAAAGACACCTAGACAGTTGGAAAATTTTTTAGTGATTACAACATTTTTGTTTATCTTCCCATGAGTTTTCCTTGTGTGAAACACGTTTTCAAAAATTTTGTGATTTACCGAGGAAAAAAAATAAATATCCGTTTTTCAAAATCGCTGGGACGCCGTAAATTCCGTAAAAATACAACTACCGTAGTCCGAACGAATTTTTGTTCTCAATGGAGCGAACAAGCTTGTTTGTTTGATTTTGAAATTTTTAGTGCAAAAAATATTTTTCCAATTTGCTAGGTATCTTTAACAGCGGGAGTGCGTCTGAGAAACACCTAATTTTCACACTCACTTCATGTTTGTTTGGACATACTAAATATGTAAAGGTACTTAGACCCTTCGTATTTCATAAGAAGAGTCGTGAAATTTTTTCCAGTTTCAGAAGATTTTTCATATGACGGAGAATGGGATAAGAATTACAAAAATCATTAAAAAGAGCTTGTACACATTTCATTTGTTTCTGGAATATTTTCAAGGAACATTTTGGCACCTGATATTTTGGTGTAATTCAAATATGAAACTCAAACTCAAAACGAAAAATTTGATTTTAGTGCGATTTGTATATGTCGTGAAACTGTAATTTTCTGGTACACATTATTCTTATTTTATTTACAGAATGCAACAGTTCACCGGATATCTGATGAGTAAACCAAGCGACATCTTTGTTTACATCATTCACAGAAAATCACCCATAATTACCCGTTCTCAGATTTACAGAAATCCCTAATTATGTGCACAATGTTAAATCCTTCTTAAAACGCATCTACCGCTCTTCACCATCTGCTAATACTTGGCGGCTCTTTTTGTCATCTGTTGCTCTTTGAGTATCCTGTATTTTGATAGGAAGGGAGTGGTCTAAAATGGTATTAGTTGTGTGAAAGTTGACTTAGTTCAGAAGCAAAACCACTTCAAACAACGTTTTATCAATATTTGTTCAAATTAATTTATTTTATGCGTGCTTGAAACGGCAAATTTTAGAAGAAAATATATTTTAAAATTAGTTAAACTCATGCCAGTGTCAGCTTTATGTGATTCAGAAAGAACCTGAATTTCTTTATTCAAAGACTGAAATTATCACCTTAAAAATTTCGATCTGATTCAGATGCTCAACTGGTAGCAAAGTATTAAGTGCAATTCGTAGATTCTATGAAACTGTAAAATTATTATAATGAAAAGGGAAATCCGTCAGTTTCGTGTGAACAGGTGTCAAAATAACACTTCTCCATGATTTAAAAGCAAACTCTCCAGCTTTTTTTAAACATGAGCGTAATTTTTGGGCTCAAAAAATAATTACATAGTTATTTTACTTTATTCTTCTCTGGATTAACATAACTCACAGTTATCAGATTTATGAGAATCTCCGTTCTCAGAATTATGTGCACAATAATTAGGACATATTATCGTAAAACCCGATCTATTACTCAACACCACCTGCTCACAATTTTACACTGAAAAAATTGTTGCGTGGCCTGTTTTTGGCGGTGCCTGTTGTCATCTGTTGTCCTAATTATCCGGTATTTTCATTAGGAGAAAGGGGTACAGTACTATTTTTTCATGGAACTTCGGATAACATATATAAATGAGATGAACCACAATTTTGAATAACTTTAAAGCGGAATAAACTCAGGAAGAAATAAAAATAGTTGATCGTGAAATAGTGCCCATTATAAAACAAACAATTATTGTTGGTATCGTTCAAAAAACTAATAAAATTTTTTTTTCACGGTAAAATTTTGGAATCTTTCACTGAACCTGTTATAGATATTTCATATTCCCAATTTCGATTTTCAAGATATTTTGAATATGAAAAAAAATTTTGGTGTTGAGAACAGAAATATGACTTCATCATAAAAATGGAACAATCTCAACAAGATGAGATCAAAATTGCTATTTTTTTGTATTTTTGAAACGGAAATTTTTTTTTGAAACATAATTCTGGATAGCCATTTTGAGGTTATAGTTTGTATTTGAGTTCAAACCAAATCCGAGCAACTTTTCAACGGATGTTGATTCATTGTTGAAACAGTTATCAATGTTATCTGTAGATATCATGAAACGGTATTTTTTCAAAGAACAACAGTCTGTGAATTAAATAAATTTATTGCGTGATTTGGTGTCAAAATAACACCTTATCCAAAAATTGATGTGTAAACCAATCTGAATAATTTTTAGAAAAAAAAATCTTAAAATTCGGTAAAAATGTTCAGAATTTTATTTTTTCCAGATGTAGTCTTACAAAAACCGGTCTATTAGCGGAACTCTCTTCTTCTCCGGCTACCGTCTGATGTTTGGATGATCCACTCATGTCAAAATCGTGGACGTTAATATACATAACTGATGGGTTAGGATCTGAATGATCAACTCAGAAGAGATTAACTTCTTGATTGTCATAAATTAGAAGAGCAGTGTGGGAACCAAGAAAGAAAGAGGGGAAGACTAAGATTACATTAATCATGTCATGGGTTACTGTAGTTTTAGAAGTTCTGAAACCTTTCGTCATCTGGAAGAAAGATTTAGGAGTAACCTGCGCATCAAAAAAGTTACCCCACATTTATCAGAAATCAAACATCTTCATATTTTTCAAAAATTTTCCTTTCCATTTTTTTCGAAACAATGCTAACAGTAACAACTGAAATTCATGTAAAATTACTGTTTCAAAACCTTCAAAAAACTACCGTTCTCTATTTTATGTATTAATCGAAATTCATTAATGATCAGAAATTCTGGGTTACTGTAGTTTCGTTTTCTGACAGGAAACATTTCACGAACCAGAATTTTACAAATTGTGATAATTTATCACTGATAGGTTAACTTGTGGAGTTCATCGACACGTGGAATTTGATTCTGATATCAACATCAGCCGAATATTTTCATTTAAAGCGGATGAATATGAAATTATCAATAGAGCGAGTTCGACCCATTGAGTTTTGATTTATAGATCTCTAATAACTACTGGATAATTTTTAGGGTCAAATTTCAAAACTTACTAGATTGTCTCAAAATTGATGAATCTATCAGAAATTTTGTTTTAAGACGCAGCAATCTAATGTTATCCGAAATCACAAAGTTTTTTGAAAAATACATTTTTTAGTACCATTTTTTAGAGAAAATGGCACTGGAAAGTGTAAAAAAAATTGTTTTTGTTTTTTTTCTGTTAATTTGGGAATCGATTCATCATTTAATATAATTATACGAATTTTTAAATGCTCACTTACATATTTTCCAGAAAAACAAATCTCAAAATTCGGAATTTTTTAGCAACCCAGACAAATATTTTGGTTATCGACAACATCTGCCAAATTCTCCAGAAAAAAAAACTTTAAAAAAAAAGAAAACGAACCAACTTGAGCTGAGACATTTCGGTCTCAACTAGAAAAATACAAACTTTGCCCGCTTCATTAAAAAAAAAAAACATAAAAATATAGACAGTGGCCCAGACCACCCCTTTAACTGATAACGATAATTTTTAAATTTTAGGAAGAATTGGCCAACATCGATGATTCTCCAATGATTCGCACCACCATAACAAATCAACAAAATCTAATAACGATGGATTTATGCAACAACTTACAAGGGAGGTTCGCGAGCTATTACTTTCAACTTTTTCTCAAAATTTGCATACTTATTAAGTTCGGCCTCCTGATCATCATGCTATATTTTTTATCCGCCGGAAAGTTTTGTGAAGAAAGTTATGAAAGATCAACGTTTTTTCATGACCATTTTCGAAGGAAAAAATGAGGCATTTACCTTTGAAAAATGTTCACGTGAGTACAAAATCATTTATTTACTGTTCTGTTATTATTTTATAACAGATATAAACTGTAATGGGAAAATGTTAAAAAATTCATAACATTTTTCACAAAAATTTCCGGCGGATAAAAATTATACCATGATGATCAGGAGGTCAAACTCTATAAGTGTACAAATTTTTAGAAAAAGTTGAAAGTAATAGTTCGCGAACCTCCCTTGTTAATATTAATATTTTTTGTGTATATCGGCGTATTTTTTTTTGAGTATATTCTCCGTTCTTATGTTTATCTACGTATTTGTTGTGCTTAATTTGTTTGAGCCGTCTGAATTGGCGGATTTAGTGACAGCAAGAAATTACATCCTTGTAACTCATCCAAGATTTAGATCATTTATATCTTGGAGACCTCCTTCTTCTGTGATAGTTTACGCGTTTCTTTTTGGCCTTTTTACGAAGTCTGAACTGGAAGAATATTCTTTTTGTGTTAACTTGTTCAGTTCTATGTTTCCTATATCTGTATTTTCACTTGGTTATCTTCGACTTGATCAATTCTCTTTAACGAATGATTTCAATTGAAATTTTTTTTTTAAGTGTTATGGTATATTTTTTAAAAGTGTTATGGTATATTCAATTGTCTTTGAAATACATAAATATTAAATTTTTTGGCTCCGAGACATTTTGAAACCGGTTGAACTTAATAAAAAAAATTGTTGAGATTTTGGTACCAAAGATTTTCGGGTACGCCAAACATGATGGTTATGTTCATTTTTCAACAAAATAGGGTTAAGCTCGAGTTTCAAACCTGTTTCAATCCAAAATCATTTGGTTTTGATCCGAAATTCAACAAGAAACTTTTCAGAAAAGTCTGTCATGACATGTCAGTCAGTTAGAGACTTGAAACAAGTACAAACTCGAGAGAAAATTCATTTTGGTTTGAAATAGACATCACCGACATAATTTCATCGAAATCTGGGCCACTCAATTTTGGACCTAAAATAGGGAAAAACTCAGCATTTTTTTGGTGAAAAATGAACATCACCATCATGTGTGGCTTTTCTTAAAACCTTTGGTACCTGAATCTCAACCATCTATTTAATTAAGTTCAACCGGTTCGAAATTTCCGGTTTCGAAATGTCCCGGAAATATTTTTTCAACTTGTTATGGTTTTTGTGTGGGACCTATAAAATGTATCAGATGCAAAACAAAAAAACGCTTTAAAATTTCTTAAACAATAAAAGAATTTTTTAAACTGTAACTTTATTTTGAAAATTTTCAATTTTTAATTGGGTAATTTCAATTCTCAATTATTTATCTAAAATAGGGTTGTAAAACGGGTGCGACGGGTGACCCGTCCTCCTCTTTCTGTTTGACACCCGCCACACCCGGCACCCGTCACACCCGGCACCCGCCACACCCGGCACCCGCCATACACGCCCGTACACGCCCGCACCCGTACACGCCCGCCTGAAAATACACACAAACAGCCNCGCCCGCACCCGTACACGCCCGCCTGAAAATACACACAAACAGCCGGGTGTCGCGTGTATGAAACCACACACAAACGGGTGTGGCGGGTGTCAAACAAACAAACAGGCGGGTGTGGCGGGTGTCTAACGAACGAACAGACGGGTGTGGCGTGTATCACGGGTCACCCGTCGCACCCGTTTTGCAACCCTAATCTAAAATATAGAAAACTAGCTGCCATTAGTTGCTGTCATCAATCAACTCAACAAATCACTTCAAAATTCTAGATCAAATCTACAGTAATCCTAAGAGCTCATCAGATCAGAGAGGATCTCTCGAGCCACAATTATCATGTTTTTCCTTCCTTCCCGGTATGTCAAAGACTCCCAGTGAGCCACATGTTTTGTCTATTACGCAATTACTCCACCTACTTCACCATCTGCCCGCCAACTTCTTCGTCCCCAAACCACACTGAAAAGAGGCGTGGCCTATGTATCTTGATGGTGGATGGATGTTCATTTAGTCGTTGTTGTATTGTGCAATAACTAGCGGACATGTCGGTTTACGAGCAAAAGATGGTGAGTTTTTTTTGGAGTTGTAAAAATGGGCGAGCGAAAGGGCGAACGGATGCGGGCAAATCAGCGTTTTTTGAAGCCTACAAAGGAACCACATAACGGACTTTTTTTTATACTATCTGACGCAGTTTTAGATGCTGATCAATATCCCGTATTTAACTTTTGCTGAACTCTGCGGAAAAAAACTGAAAACTGAGTTTGAAGAGGGTTTTTTTTTAATTATTTAAAAAGATTCTTCTTGCTGTTTTTAAACATAAATTACATTTTTTCCAAAATTTCATGACACCTTAGTTTACCAAACGATTGAAAACTTCCCACGGGCAAAAGTGGAACTTAAATTGTCGTATAGGGTCTCAAAGTTGATGAAATTACTTCTTATTTTTACAAAAGACGTTTTGAAGCAATGCTAAACGATCCCCAAATTTACAAAAAAAAAAAACTGGAAAAGATTCATCAACTTTAAAGGTGTGGTATGGGGGAATTGACAAGTTTTTTGGAAACGTTCAACATATTTCCCAAATTTCATTTTTCAAATAAAACTTTCTCGAATACTAGACATATCGGGAAAAAAACCCTTTCAGGGTTATATTTCAAAAAATTGCTCTTTTTTTAAGAGCAACTTGTCAACTCTCCGTATCCCACCTTTAAGACACTATATGACAATTAGAAGATTCACTTTAGCCTATGGGAAGTTTTCAATCATTTGGTTCGTAAACTAAGGTGTCAGGAAGTTTTTGAAAAATACTGTAATACACGTAAAAAAGTACGAAGAATCTTTTAAAGTAGGTTAGAACCGGTGCTGATGTGTTCTAAAATATAGAAATCATGATTTTTAGACCTGATTTTGTTCAAAATAGGGTCAGATGGAATGCTATTTTTCTGGCTTTTACAAAAAATCTCTCACACTGTATCTGGTGGCAAAAGTCCATTCACATCCTGATGTGGTTCCCTTGTTAGTTGTTGATATGATTTTGTTGATAAGATAAGATAAATGTTGAATAATTAATTTTTAATTTCAAAGTTTTGTGTTTTAGGAAAAAGAAGTGAACGGATTCGAACTCGTTGAGAAGGAGGAAGATCGAACCGAATCTCCTGAAATGGTGGAGATCGAAGACAAAGAGGAAGGAAAGGATGTGGAGGTGGAAACAGCCAAGAATCCAGAAAATGTAGAAGTTGAAGCTCGGGAACAAAGATGGCGCATGGAAGATTCATTGAATCTTCAGTTGATTGTGGAATATTTCAATCAACACGGATTGGAGGAAGAAAACGAAAACGAATTGTCCGCCCCTTGGAGCATCCCGGAGTCTGTGGAAGACGAGTATCCAAAACTCGTTGAAGCCGTGAAAAAAGCACATACTTCGAAAGCAGTGGAAAAAGTGGCGTTTGGGAAGATTCGCACATTTATGGGTGTGGAAATGGTCAAACCAGCACGTTTGTCAGCAAAGAAACGCGAAGGAGATTTTGTCTCTGCAAACATTGAGGAGGATGAAGAAGAGACTAAAGAAGATGATTTGGTGGAGTTGAGCATCAGCGAGAAAATGAAGGAATCGATCCAAGTGAGAACCCATTAAAAAAAAATTTTTTTAAGGAACGAGAAAAGAGACCACTGTAGTTTTTGAATTATCTGAAATCGTATGGTTTAACCCAAAATTCAGTCGGTAACCAACGTTGGTTAGAAAACGTTTTTTAGTGATCTTAGTACAGTATCCTGATGACAGAAACTTGTAGTGTTAAAAATTTCATCGATGTCACGGAGCTAGCCCCAGTTCGACTCCGTGCTCCCTCCTATTCACAGTAACTCATGTTTCGTTAACTTTACCTTGCGCAAATCCACACTTTCTAAATAGAGTACGCTTTTTCACATGAAACCAACTTCATTTTTTTTTCAATGTTGAACTGAAAGATGTTAGACAAATGTTGCCACCATCAGTTTTTAGTTGTGAAATCTTCAAAATACACATGTACTTCGAACCGCAAAAAAGTTCCAGAAACTCTAAAACAGTAATCCAAAAGTACAGTAATCCAGAAGTAAAAATACAGTAATCCAGAAGTGTACAGTAGTCCAGAAATGTACAGTAATCCAGAAGTAAAATCCAGAAAGTATAATTCTCAACCGAAGGATAGGAATAAAGCTAAATCTCACAATGTTTTGATTCATATTTTTAACTGAAATAAGGTTTTCAAAAAAAGAACCATATGACCGTCCACGTTTTTTGGGCCCAAAAAATCATATAAAATTGATAATTCAAATTTTTTTTGCTCCATTCACTGCTCACCTGTTCTATTCTAAATGGAAATAAGTAATACTTTCGTTAGAATTGGTTTCTATGTAGGTGTGAAATCTTTTTTTTCCAGGTGTCAAGAGGTTTCAGAATTTTAAAAACTACAGTAACCCATGACATAATCTACATATTTAATCTGAATCATCCCCGTTTTCTTTCTTGGTTCCCACACTTCTTTTCTAATTTATGACAACAAAAAAGTTAATCTCCTGAGTTGATCGTTCAGATCCTAATCCATCATTGCTCCACTACTAACGCCAACAGTTTTGGCGTGGGTCGACTTCTCAAACACAAAAAACTGTTTTTAACTGAAAAACTTAAAAAATGCCAAAAATTGGAGTTTCTATTAGACTGAACCGACCTTTTGGAATTTTTAAAACGATAGTTTCGATTTTTTTTTTCAAAAAAAAAGTTACAAAATCATTCAACAATAATGTTGAGATTTTCATTGAGAATATAAAAACTTTCAAACTGGTTTCGAAACCCGTTTTGAGCTTTTGAAAAATTCAAATTTACAAACTGAAGTTTTGTTTTCAGTTAAATTCGAAATTGGTTTTTAGAAAATAAGAATTTTTTGAAGAACATTAAAAAAAAAACAACAACCGGGTGGCGTTAGTTCATAACAAAAATTATTCTGGGAGTTAACCAACTAGATTTGCATCCGATTTTGATAGTCAAAACCCAATGAAGTTTAATTTTATATTTAACAAGAATCATAAAAACTTTCAATTTTCAGGATACGATTGCAAATTTCGACAGTCTAGCACTGTCGATCAATCACACACGTCTTGGAAGACACGAAATTGTGCTCAATGTCGATCATCTCAAGAAAGGACTTCTGATCTTTTTGCCCTTCTTCTTGATGTTTGGTTTGATCATCTCAAACTGGTTGGCAAATCTTGCAATTTCATCCCAACTGACTGAAATTGCAAATTCGATCCAATCCCATTGTGGATGCACAATTCGCATGGAAAATTCAGCGGCGACGACTTGGAGACCGTCTCCAGTAACTTTTTGTTTTATGTTAGTACTTGGCCTGATCGATCATCATGATCGAAAGTTAGGTCTAACTTGGTCTAATGTTTTCTTTGAATTCATTTTTGCATATTCCATTTCTATCTGTATTCGTGTGTTCTTTTCTGTTGTAAGCTTGATCTTTTGATTTATTTTCACAGTTGTGGAACTTTTAAGCGGGTCAACTTAAATTAAAAACAATACGCGGGCTTAAAATTTATTGTGGTCTCATTTTACAATCTTTTCAAAAAATTTTTGTTCGGAATAAATTACATTAATTCTGGTTTCATACAGGTGTTTTTGTTCTATTACAGAAAAATTCAGTGTTCAGTTCCAAAAAGGAGAAGTTTCCGATGTGCCGCTGAACGATTTCGCAAAACTTACATGTAATCTGAGAAAAATTTGAAAACGTATATTCAAATTTGGAACCACTCGATGCAAAATATAAAACTAGATTATAATAAATTTAAAACAGTAAAAATAAATAATTTTGAAACGTAACTTGAACTTGAAAATTTCACTAAATGGGTTTATAAATTTTTCAAATTTTTGTCTGCATCTCGAATTTGTATTACTGGAAACTATTGTCATCAATTTTCAAGCCAATATTATGCAAATCCAGGTTGAACAATTACCTCATTCAAGTACAAGAAGCCTAGATGATTTATTAAAAATTTAAATTTTATAATCATCAAGAATATGAACAACATATTAGTCGTTCACAAATCGCTTCCGGGTTACTGTAGTTTCAGTTTTTCCTCTTGAAAACAAGTTTCCCGGAAGCATAAAACAATGAAATAAAATGTTCGTTGGGGTGGTTTTACACGTAGAATTCGAATTAAGCATTGAAAATCAACTTGAAATCTATTTTCACTGTAAAAACTCATGGGTTATCATTAGAACGCGTGTTACTGAGGTATATTTTAAGCTTTGTTTCAAAATTCTCGGTACCAAGAGTGGTTGGCAATGTTATCCATTCTGTTCGATCAATAATGTCATTCCCGCAATTAGTTTGTTGTCGACTCTCCCCAGTGAGCCATATTCTCCGCAGAGCACACTATCTGATACCTTTCTTTCTCTACTTCACCATCTGCCCGCCAAACTTTGGCGTCCCAAGCCAAGGGGGCGTGACCTGGGTATCTTGATGGTCCGTAGATACTCATTCAGTCATTGTTGTCTTGTGCAATATTGTGCAATAATTGTTGTATTGTGCAATAACGAGCTATCATGTCGGTTTTCGAGCAAAAGATGGTGAGTTAAAAAAAAATATTTAAAGTTATGGGTTTTGAGTGTCTTGTTTTATAGGAAGAAGATGTTAACGTGTTCGAACTCGTTGAGAAGGAGGAGAACAGAACTGAGTCTCCTGAAATGGTGGAGATGGAAGATGAGGAAGAGGAAAAGGATTTGAAGGCATTTGAAATGTCTTCCTCAGAAGAGGAAGATAATCAAGACATCGTGGAGGATGAAAGCGTGGATCCAGAAATGGATAACGCGGCTCCAGAAGGAGCCATCGAATATGCTCGTGTTATTGAGCACTCATCAAATGCTCAAACAATATATAATCATTTTCCACTGCACAGTTTGAAAAATTTGGAGAGCGAGGAAGAATTGGACACCACAGAAATGTCCACGCCATGGAGTGTTCCAGAATCGCTTGAACATCAGTTCACAAAATTCATCGAGAGCGTCAAAGAAAGAGAGAAGGCACAAGGAATCAAATCAACAGCAGAAGATCTAGAGAAAGTCAAGGAGTTTTACAAACTCATCGATTCGGAGGGCGCCGAAAAGAATGGGATTTTGTTGACCGAAAATTTGCCAAGGGTGCAAAACAAAGAAAATGTTGCTCAAGAGAAAAAAGAAGAAGAAGACGTTAAAACAGATGATGAAGCCACGATGAGCATTGGAGAGAAAATCAAGAAATCGATACAAGTGAGTAACAATTAAAGGGCAGTTGCGCTTTAACTACAAGTTTTGCTTATCCTTTTCATTTCATTTATTTGATCATCAATTCGTTTGAGAAAAAAATTGACGGTTAGCGTGGACGTGCCAGTAAAAAACGGGAACCATAGAAAAAGACACCTGAATCACCGGAGGAAAACGTGCTCTACCGCACACGCGTTTTTCGGAGAAAAAAAAGGAAAAAAAACACAAACCAAACAATTAAGATTACGCAAAAATGCACACCCCTTTTGGAAGTGAAAATGCAGTCGACCTTTAAACATTAATTTTTCAATTCAAAACAATTTGATCGATAACCACGATTCATCATTGTCAGAATCAGAAAATCGTAGAAAAATTTTGATGCGAGAAAAAAATTGAAAGTACAGTAACCCGATGCAGAATTTTGAGTCTGACTTGTTGGGAAAATGTGTCTACAGTAGTCCTCAAAAATTCATTCACTACCACGTGGCTAGCTTTAACTTCAGAGTTATTTGATTCATTTAAACTGATATCGAAATATGACAACTTTTTGTTTCAACTCAGAATTATATAGGTAAAACATGCTCTTTTTAAAATGACATATTATTTTCTGAATGATATTTTAAGAACAATTGATAACTTATCTTACCTATATACTAATTGGAAAGTTGCTTTTCGAAAATTTGTGGTTGCGCGTTCATAAGTCAACTCTCAGCCAATAAAAAATGCTCGGATCTGGACAGAACGTTTTACTTTTTTCTGTTCATTTGTTTTTGTATTTTCATAGGATTTGATTTTCCCGTCCAAAAAAGGAGAATCAGTTATAGCAGAAACACCCAGAAGGTGGACGACGGCGAAGCCGGCGGCGCCCTTCTGGTACATAATAATTTGAAAAATTCTGGTTCTTGAAATGTTTCCTGTTGAAAAATGAAACTACAGTAACCTAATAGCAACGATTGAATTTTGGCCTATAGATAAAGAAAAGAATAACCTTAAATTGGAATTTGTTGAATGAGTTCCAATTAGGGTTGCAAAACGGGTGCGACGGGTGACCCGCGATACACGCCACACCCGTCTGTTCGTTCGTTAGACACCCGCCACACCCGCCTGTTTGTTTGTTTGACACCCGCCGCACCCGTCTGTGTGTGGTTTCATACACGCGACACCCGTCTGTTTGTGTGTATTTTCAGGCAGGCGTGTACGGGTGCGGGCGTGTGCGGACGTGTATGGCGGGTGCCGGGTGTGGCGGGTGCCGGGTGTGACGGGTGCCGGGTGTGGCGGGTGTCAAACAGAAAGAGGAGGACGTGTCACCCGTCGCACCCGTTTTACAACCCTAGTTCCAATAATGTCGAAATTAAAATTAATTGGTGAATCAGGCTCACTGTATTCTTGGAATAAAAACGCTGGAAATTTTTTTTATAATGTCAAGATTTTTTGATCGGTCCAGAAAACTCATTCAATATCTAATTCAAAAATTAATGAGATAAGATTTGCAACTAAATAATAAAGTTTATTTTTCCAGGAAAAAGTTGACAACTTCGAAAACATAAGGTTGTCAATGAACCACGCCACTCTTGGAAATCACGATATTGTGCTGACAAAGGATCACCTCAAGAGATTCATGTTCATACTGCTCCCATTGATTTTCATGATCACAATGTTGGTTTTTAATTGGATGAACAATATATTGATTGCGTCGCAATTGACGCAAATCACAAAATCCATTGAATCGTATTGTGGATGTGCAATTAAAATGGAGAATGATACAACCCCTTGGCGGCCATCATATGTTACGATTGTCTACATTTTCCTGGTTGGCCATCTCATTCGACGAACTTGCCGTCCTTTGAACTGTTTCCAGATTTTAGTTGATTTTTGGCTTGCCGTTCAGATTTATATTGAGCTGCGTTTCAACTATGTGCTTCTTGATATGCTCATTTGATTTGTTTTATGGTTGTAAAACTTTTACGCGGGTCAATATTTCATTGTGGTTTCTATTTTATGATCTATTCAATTATTGCTTAAATAAATTTTGTTCATGAAAAAAAGTTGTTTTTTTATTACAGAAAAGTTCAGGTTCTAAAGTGGAGAGAAAAATGTATTCATTTTTTGAACCACAAAATTGTAACATTTCCTAATGACTGAAAAATACTGATTATGTATGGGACCAAGTTAATGATAATATTCAACAGAAAAAAAATGTTCATGAATACTTTGAAACTGTAAAATAGAGTTGAATAGAGGCAGACTGATTATGAAAAGTCCTTTTTTATTAAGTTAAGGAATTTTTCACAATGAATTATTTTTTTACAATTCCACAAGCTCTGAGTTGGCAAAATTTCCATAAAATTATTCAAATGAAGCCAGTTTTTCTTTTTGGAAATATTTTTCATATATTTATGATTGGGGAGGCAAAGTGAACGTTTTACCAACCTAACTTTAGAAAATCTGATGTAAAAGTAAATTTAAACGTACATGCTTCGTCGTCACACTTTTTTTATAACAATTCTATATTCTCGTTACTTTTCCACACATCTTGATAATGTTTTTCAATGAAAATACTTTCGAAACGTTCATGATCATCATTGTACTGGTTTTTATTGGTCTAAATGTCAATGTTCTAGTCGTATTGATTACAGAATTTGTGTTCTACAGCTGAAAATGACCGCCAAAAATGTATACTATCCAGCTCCTCGTGTGTTAACCCTGAATTTCAACATAAAAAACAGTGTAGGGATTGAATGAAAACAAATTTCATTCAAGTTTTCATTTTCCAAACCATTCGAATTACGACGAATTGCCTAGAAAAGCCAAAAACCTCAATTGAAAATTTTTAGAACCAGTGAAGTCCTAATTGAAGTTTCTCGTGAACCCATGGAGGCTCACATGCAATCGCTGATAACATCTACAATCTTACCATGCTCAATTACTTTTTGACTGGCAAGATTATGAAGCTAAAAAATCACATCAAGATACGGAAAACAAAACGAATAATTATTCTTACTCTACTTGTCATCGAATTGAAAACACCCAAAAAATTAACTTCTATGAATAAATGGAACCTAGAGCTGAAAAAATGAGAATAAATATTCGACAAAAAAACTTGGCCATGGTCCATGGCTGTACTCCACTCTTTGATGGTGACAATTTTGATTTGAAAGCATATTTAAAAGTGAGCATTTTGAACGAAAAAAGTAAAAATTGTTAGATTTTCAAGAATCGGAACTTTTTCAAGTTTTGAATGTGTGAAGTGGGTGAAGAATGGAGTTTTCATCAATTTATTGTGAAAAAATATGTTTATCTTATAGATATACTAGTGCTAAAAAGCTCATCAATTCCTAAAACTTGAAGCCAAGTGTAAAATTCTTAAACACCTCACAGTTATACTGATTTTTTCTATCCTCACTTGGAAAACTAATATTCTAGCAACGTTACAGGATTTCATCAAAATACTAGAAGTTTTAACTTGTTTTTTTTTTCGTTAAAAGATTTGTTTTAAGATTTGATGAGCTAATCAAGTTTTTACGTCGGACCACGGTGTTCATTTTTTTTTCTTTAGAAAATTTTTATTTTTAGAATTCAAACAAAAATTCTCACTTTTAGATATATTTTTAGCCCCAAAATGTCAACATCACTCTGTCGAATGAATCTCAAGTGTCGATGTTGTGAAAAAACTGGATAAACTCACCTAAAACTGAAGATTAGCGATTTCCTGGAAAAAAGTAAGAAAAAATTAATGTTGTCCGAGAGAAATACACACATTGGAACGTTTGGAAATTTCGGTCATGGCCGAATTTTCCAGTAAGTGTACTTCTCTCGGACAATTGTAAATTTTCTTTTTTTTTTGAGTTTCAGGTGAGTTTATTGAGTTTTTCACAGCATCAACGCCGTTTAGTTATTTAACAGTGTTTTACGAAGTAAAAATTTGTGCTGAAGGCATATTTAAAGGTGAGAGTTTTGAAGAAAATAATAAAATAGCCAGGATTGAAAAATCTGAGCAATTCGCAAGTTTTGGAGGTTTTTGAAGCTTCGATCGAAGTTGTGGATATGTGGAATGGTTGGGAGAATTAACATCGACTTAACATGTGTTCTAAATAAACTATGATTCTGGGTAGTTGCTCGTTGAGTAGCATATTCGTCAAAAAAATTGTTGAAATCAGAGTTGTAGTTTCGATGAAGTTGCCAAGAGTATTGTTTCAAAACATTCAGATAAAATCTTTCTAAATGCTCCCACTAAAAA